>QXEO01000158.1:0-150543 GCA_007115705.1 Dactylis glomerata | reverse complement strand
CAGCAGAAGTCCCACAAGCTATCCCCGCCTTGGGAAGGACCCTTCGTCATCAGCAAAGCTCTACTGAATGGTTCCTACTACCTCGTTGATATTCGCGAGCTAGATAAGCGACCAAGTAAGAAGCGCAAACGAAGAGACCCTGACGATATCTACGACGAGACAGATCGTCCATGGAACATCGCACAGCTACGTCCTTTCTACACTTAGCACTTCTCTAGCTATGTAATAGGCACCTCTATATGATCAATGAAATAAAGCATTTGGTTCACTCTTGATTTTTTCTGAGTCTTTTACCTCCTTTATTGTTCATTTAGATCGTATAGAACCTTTTTGCGCAATTCTGCTTTGCACTTGCGTCTCTTTTAAATCCGCCATAAGCGGTCCGCGTAGCTTTTTTATGTTTTGATCTTCATTCGATGTTTTCTGTGTGGATTCCATAGTAGTGACTTTTTGACGATCTGAGCCGCCATCTGCTTAGGGTTTTGGACGGTTGCTATTAAGTATCGTCGCCCTAGCGGATTGTTCGTGCGAAGATTTCGCCATCTCACGAAAAGTCAAGCACAGAAAGCCGGATGGCGGATCGCATAATCCTACGCGTGAAATTTTTTCAAAGTGTTGTTTTTTGGGCATGGCAAAAACTACAAGTTGCATAAAATTAGGCCTGGCAGTTTCTTCGCGCAATCAAACCACTTCATAAAAAACAAACTGCCAAAGTTCACAAGCATTCCGCTGATCCGCCACAAGCAGATCAGTTGTAGTGCACAAGCATTCACACGCAGTTTAAGTTTAAGATTACAGACCCACTCAGGGGCCGAATTAATGCAAAGTATTTTTCCTGCCATATCGCAGGGCACATCTCAAGAGGATGGCGGAACCTTGGAGGACACCTCGTCACCGCCATCACCACCTGCAGTTGCCGCAGAGGCGGATGCCGAAGCTTGGCTTGGCGAACCTGGCAGCTCGTATGCTTCATAGTATACGTTCAACTGAGTGCCAAGGGCACACAGTTGATCCTATCCAAGCACGCTCTGCTGGATGGCGGCCTCGTCCACCGGCGCGCCGTCCTCGCCGCTCTCAGGGATGCCGGAGGTGAGCTGGTCCAGGTCCATCTCGGGATAGTGGGCCTTCGCCAAGGTCAACGCTGTCCTGGCACCACCCCGAGCAGAGGACAGTTTCCAGTCCGCCACCAGCCCTGGCACCAGCAGAAGCTTCTGTGTGAGCGCGATGGTGGAGAGGTTGGAAGAACCCGCTATATGTAAGCTCCCGCACGCTTGGCGACCAGCGCTGAGAAGGCCATCAAGCTCCTTCCTCGCTGCGTCGGTAGCCATGCGCAAGCCCTCAGCGGTGTCCATCTCCCCCTGCCCCAAAGCGACTGCATAGCGGGAAAAGAAGATGCATCATTCACGGCATAGCGGAAATTGAAGAAACTTTATGTTATAAGAAGAAACGGTACCTAGAAAGTTGTCCTGGAAGTGATGGAGGAGCTCGTTAAAGCCTTCACGCCGCTTCTCAAAATCAGCGGCGGCTTTGCGGAGCTCCGCTATCTCCTTGTCCTTCTTCTTGCCTTGGTTCTCCTGGTCCTTCAGCTGTCTCTCAAGGGTGGCGTTTTCAGCCAGCGATTTCCGGAGCTGTTCATTCAGCCCATCCATCGCAATGGCATGGCCTTTCTTCATCCCCTCAAGTGTGGACTTGAGCTTGGCAGCATCTGCATGGCGGAATTTTTGTCAGATCAGCATTTGATTGAATAAGCATAAAGGAAAGGAAACTTAAGGTTAAGTACCGCTATTCTCAAGCTGCTGCTGCAAATCTGCCACACGAGCGCTTTTGGCTGCCAGCTCCTTCTCCTGCGAGCTGACAACCTGGACCAGGTCTTCCACCACCTTCTTGTAATTCTAGCAAAACAAAATTGAAGTGTTAGTTACTCTTAGAGCTTCATGCCGGATACATATCCGCCATAACGCTCGGGGGCTACTCACGATGATTTTTTAGTCACTCTTAGAGCATCATGATGGAAGGATTATCCGCCATGATGCTCGGGGGCTACTTATGCTGATTTTTTGTCTTCCTAAGAGCTTTATGCCGGATAGTTATCCGCCATAATGCTCGGGGGCTACTCAGTATGAAAATTAAAAGTTCTCTATAGAGCACTGTGTGAACTACCAGCGCTCGAGGGCTAAGCTATTCAAAAACCCCAGAAGTCAATCTTGAAGCCCCATAGCGGATCGAGTCTGCAATCCGCCATGACGCTCGGGGGCTACTGGGAGTACATACCTCTTTAACAAGACTGGTTCTCTGAACAAACGCTGTCATAGCAGATGACACGTTGTTACTGGCCTCCTCTTGTAAATTATCAAGGCGGAAAAGAGCCTCTGATTTCTTCTTCCATTTCAAGGCCTCCCCAGCTCCTGCGTCCATCTGGATTGCTTTTCCGCTAAAACTTACTTTCCTGGCACCTTTAGCAGGGCGGTCTAATGGTTCAGCAGTTTTCTCTGGAGCATCCGCCACCTTGCTAGTATGCTGAGAGCAGGTGGAAGGCCCAGTTGGGCGAGCAGGAGCATCCGGTGTAGGTGGAATGGCAGCGGGAGATGGCTTGGTCCTTGGAGGTTTCTGGCCAGAAACCTTTCTTCTTCTGTGCGCAGAAGAGACAGATTAGAGTAGTTAAGTTATGCATGGTATGAAGGCAAGCTATGATTATCCTTACTTCCGCTCCGGCAGATTTATAGTGGCGGAATGCTCGGGCACGGTGTCCAGATGGCCGCGAAGAGCAGGGGACGAATGGCGAGAGATGACTCTCTTGCCTAGCCCGCGAATGCGCCCGCCAGCACCGCGAATGCCACGAGGAACTGCTGTGATAGGTTCATCCGCCACTACCTCTTCCTCCGCCACCTTTTGTCTTTTGGGAGACGATGATGTCTCGTCCTCATCGTCAGTAAGATCCTTCATCCGAGGATAGCGGACGAGACCACTCAGCTCAGATGGCGGGAGGGAAGAAAGCTGCGGAGAAATGCGAAGTTATTCAAGTAAAATTAGCTGTTATAGCGGAATAAGGAGAAAACACTAACCTTTGGGCAACTGCCATTCTCATGCATTGGGATCTTCAGCTTCAGAGGCTCATCCCGCCCTACCTTAATGATATTGCGGATCCGAAGTTCGATCTCTTCAGCAGATATTTCCTCCTTGGAGTAGCGTTGGGGATCATCAACTCCGCTATATTCGCACATCAGGGTGTGGCGGTATTGAAGAGGCTGAATCCGCCGTGAGACCCAGCAATGGATGGTATCAGCACCTGTCAGTCCAGAGAAGACAAGTTTCGAAATCCGCCGTGAGCATAATTGGCATTCTTCATCCATTGTAAAATCGTCCATGACGCCCCAGCTATCTTGCTCATCGGCGGGGCCATCAGCAAAAGACCGCAGGCCAAACTTCCTTTCAGGAGGGGCCTGGTCAGCCAGATAGAAGAAGGATCCCCGCCATCCCTTTGCAGAGTCATGCGGGACAAGGTAAGGGTAAGATTTCCCTTTCTGAGGAACAAAGGAGATTGATCCGCAATTGCGAGGATCCCCGTTCGCGTCCCGGTTATGGCGGATATTAAAATATAGGCGGAATAGATCGCCACGTGGGCTGATGCCCAGGTACCCCTCGCATAACGCGACGAATCCCGCTAGAGCAGTGAAGCTATTTGGAGCAATGTGGTGTAGCTGTAACCTGTAGTGCCGAAGAACGCCTTTCAGGAAGTAGGATGGCGGAAGACTGAGGCCACGGTCAATGTGGGACTTCAGTATGATGACCTCCTCTTCTGAAGGAGCTGGCATTGTTGCACCAGGCTCGACCCGCCATCTGGAGATCTCCTTTGCAGCTATGCGACCTTGTTGTTCTAGGGAGGAAAGAATTTCCTCGTTCATGTTGCAAGGGTCCCAATCTCCTCCCGAGGTTTCGGGCATGGCGGACTCGGTATCAGAGGACCACGCAGAACCTTCAGCAGCTTCGGACTTAGAGGCTTGGCGAGGTGATTCAGGCTCCATGGCAGCCAGTGGCGTGGCGGTAATGACTTCGAGGATTTTGAGCGAAGACGAGGAAGACGATGCCAGCTTATGGCAGAAAAGCTACCGGCGGCGAGGTTTTCCGCGGTGGCTCATCGGAGATCACGAAGCTCTCGTGGCGGCGCTAAGGAGAGAGAATGCGACGGGGGCGAATGAGAGGTGACTGGCCGGGGGTGAGAGGCCGGGGTATATATAGACCCCAGGCCTCGAGATTCGTGCCCGCCAGCACCACCGTTCGTCCTGATCGCAGAAACCCAAATCTGGCGACACGTGTCCAGGGGTAAAAAAGTAACTTGGTGAAAACGGTGCGTGCACTGTAAGTCTTGCCCTAGAAGGAACTGTGTGCCGAAATTTACGGCGGATTTCAACGGTGTGATCCGCTGGATCCCGAAAATCTCGCTTAGATAACTACGTCGCTTGATCCGATATTTACGGCGGATTAATAGACGAAAGAAGGAACATCAAGATTACCGCCATCCCGGCGCAGAAGAGCTATGGCGGAAAGTGACTCACCAAGAACATGCATGGCGGATATTGATGGCGATCTTGAAGTTCCCTGGGGGCTACTGTTGGGGATATACCAAATAGGTATACCAGCGACGTAGTCCTAAATCAGCAAGCCAGGGTGGCCCATCAGGGGTGGTATTGCGGATTCGCCATACCGGGCGGCCTAGTTGCTGAAGTTGACACGGCGGTATTGGATGCAGGCGCTTATGGCGGATCCAGAGACAAGCCCATAGCAGACTACTAGCGGCGAGCCTATGGCGGATCCGGTGACGGCCCATGGCGGGTGACCTTGTAGTACACGCATAGGACTTAGTCTAGGACTCCAAGTTGTATCCGCTCCGGTACCAACGTGTAGCCCACGCCAGGCGCCTTTATAAGCCCGGCGTGGAGCAGCCCTTGGGGCAACAGACCAATCGTACGGCCAATCGCATAGCGAAACAGCCAACCTCATCATTGTAATCGAGCACTTGTTGCCATATAGTGAATTATAGCAGCACGTAGGATCTCACCACCGTCGCGGGATCTGAAGCTGGGTAAACTCGTGCTACCACCGTCCTGGATCGCTCCTCCGTGTTCACCCCCTTCCACAAACCGCCATACCCCTACCTCTATGGCAGATCTGTTGACGAAACCACGACATACGCCCCAATTCTGATGACAGGTGGACAAGTCTGAAAGCTTATCGCAAGGCCAAGGGTTTGTGTTATGTCTGTGGTGAACGCTGGGGGCGAGACCACCAGTGTAAGGGTGATGTACCTCTGCATTTGGCGCAGGAGATGCTGGACTGCATGCAGCTCGAGGATGAGGTCACCTGTCCTGACGAGGAGCCAGTGCCAGAACAGCTCTTGCAACTATTAGCCGCCGCAGTGGGTGCGTCGCTGAATTCACACAAGACTATGCTGCTCAGTGTTGTTGTGCAAGGACAGCCTCTATCGTTTCTCATTGATTCTGGCAGTTCCTTGTGCTTCTTGGATCAGTCCAAAGCTCATCTGTTCGAGGGGAGACAGCAGTTGCCTCAGCGTCTCCGGGTACAGGTGGCACGGGGTGAAATCCTGCATTCCACGGATTATTTTCCTAGTTTGGTCTGGACAGCTGCTGGCCATGAGTTCACTGATTGTTTTCGGGTTCTGCCACTTCAGAGCTATGATGGTATTCTTGGCCATGACTAGCTTGCAAAGCACAGTCCGATGCTCACTCATTGGTCTCAGAATTGGTTGGCTATTGTCAGACAAGATCAACTGATTGTGCTTTATGGTGATGGTGCTACTGGAGTAACGCATGCCTTGGTCGAACTCCATTTGGTACAAGATGTCGATTCTGAAACTGTGTCTCATAGTCCTGGTGTTCAACGTTTGCTTGACAAGTTTGCTTCTGTGTTTGCTACACCTAGTGGGTTGCCACCGCGATGACAGTATGATCATCAGATACCGTTGGTTCCTGGAGCCCGGCCGGTTTCTATGCGTCCTTACAGAATTGCTCCTGAGTTGAAGTCTGAGTTGGAACGGCAGATCCAGGAGCTCTTGGAGCAGGGTGTTATCACTCATAGCAATAGCGCTTTTGCTTCTCCAGTTATTTTGGTCAAAAAGGATGAGAATGCTTGGCGATTGGTAATTGATTATCGTCATTTGAACTCTTTGACAGTCAAGGGCAAATATCCGCTGCCGGTGATCGACGAGCTTCTTGATGAATTATCTGGTTCTAAGTGGTTTACTAAGCTTGATTTGCGCGCTGGGTATCATCAAATCCGCCTTGCTCCTGGCGAAGAGTACAAAACTGCCTTTCAGACCCACAATGGGCACTATGAGTTTCGCGTCATGGCGTTTGGTCTCACGGGTGCCCCAGCCACCTTCCAGTTTGCTATGAATGCATCATTGGCGCCAGTCCTCTGGAAGTTTGCTCTCGTATTCTTTGACGATATTCTCATTTATAGCCCAGATTATGAAGAACACTTGCAGCATATTGAACAAGTGCTCGAAATTCTTCACCGAGACAAGTGGCAGGTCAAATTGCCAAAGTGTGCCTTTGCGCAACAGCGGATTGCGTATCTCGGGCATGTGATCTTAGCAGAAGGGGTTTCTACTGATGAATCTAAGATCGAGTCTATCCGTTCCTGGCCGCAACCTACCAATTTGAAGGAACTGCGGGGCTTCCTTGGCTTGAGTGGTTACTATCGCAAATTCATCCGCCACTATGCAATTCTCAGCCAACCGTTGATAGCTCTTCTGAAGAAGGGGGTCTTCTTTGTCTGGACAGACACACAGGAGACGGTGTTCCAGGTTCTGAAGAACGCCTTGTCTACGGCCCCCGTCCTGGCCTTACCCAATTTTTCCTTGCCCTTCGTTGTGGAAACTGATGCTTGCGACGTTGGAATTGGTGCTATTCTTTCTCAGCAAGGTCACCCTCTGGCATTCGTTAGCCGTGCTCTTGGTCCAAAAAACAGGAGCCTTTCTGTGTATGAGAAGGAGTATTTGGCGATTCTTCTTGCCGTCCAGCAATGGCGGCCATACTTGCAGACCACAGAATTTATTATCCGTACTGACCACAAGAGTTTGGTTCACTTGATTGATCAGCGCCTTCACACTGAGTGGCAACAGCGTGCACTTACCAAACTTATGGGCTTGCAATACTCTGTGCAGTATAAGAAGGGGGCTCTGAATGGCGCAGCTGATGCTTTGTTGCGCAAACCAGTTGACACTTCTCCTGTCATGCTGGCTACAACGCTCAAACCAGTCTGGCTCGACCGGGTGGCAGCTAGTTATGCATCTGATGTACAGATTCAGCAACTCATTCAGCGCTTGGCTGTTGACAGTTCTGCTGATCCACCTTATTCGCTCACTGGGGGTCTTCTTCGTTGGCAGGGGCGTCTTTGGGTTGGCCCTGATAAAAATTTGCAACATACAATCATCCAAGCTTTCCATGACAGCCCAGTGGGTGGGCATTCAGGTTTTCCTGTTACCTACCGCCGTTTACTGTCATTGTTCAAATGGTCTGGTATGAAGTCAGCTATTAAAGAGTATGTGCAGCATTGTCACATTTGCCAGAAAGCCAAACCTGAGCGTACATTGCCGGCTAGCCTCTTGCAGCCCTTGCCCATTCCATCGGTTCCCTGGGAGATGGCCACCATGGATTTCATCGATGGATTGCCCCAATCTCGTCAGTTCAACTACATTCTCGTTGTAGTTGATAAGCTGACAAAGTATGCCCACTTTGTACCATTGCGTCATCCTTACACTGCAACCAAGGTGGCTGAAGCCTTCATCGACAATGTTTATAAATTGCATGGCTTGCCACAGTCTCTTGTTTCAGATCGTGATCCAGTGTTTACCAGTCAGTTATGGCAGTCTATTTTCAAGGCGACCGGAACTCTGCTTCGCCTGAGCACTGCTAACCACCCAGAGACGGACGGCCAAACGGAGCGTGTGAATCAATCCATTAAGTGCTTTCTTCGCTGTTTCATCAGTGCCTACCCTTCCCAGTGGTCCAGGTGGTTATCACTTTGTGAGTTTTGGTATAACACCAATTGGCACTCCTCACTGGGCAAGTCGCCATTTGAAGTACTGTATGGACACCAGCCCCGCTACTTTGGTATCTCTGCTTCCACGACCATTGCCTCTTCAGACACTGAAGCTTGGCTGCGAGAGCGTTCCCTGGTGCTGGCAGCCGTTCGTCAACATCTTCTTCGAATGCAGCAGCGCATGAAACACCAAGCTGACAAGCATCGCTCTGAGCGCGTTTTCTCCGTCGGTGATTCTGTCTTCCTCCGTCTCCAGCCCTACCTCCAGTCTTCAGTTGAGAAGCGTGCCAACCACAAGCTCGCCTTCAAGTTCTTCAGTCCATATCGCATTGTTGCGCGTATTGGCCAGGTCGCATACAAGCTGGAACTGCCGGCTACGAGTCAAGTTCACCCGGTGTTCCACGTCTCCCAGCTTAAGCCATGTTTGGGTCCTGGACAACAGGTCTTACCTCACTTGCCACCGGCTGATTCTATGTTTCAGGTTCCTGTTCGAGTTTTGCAGCGACGCATCCGTCAGCAAGATCTTCGTACCGTGGTGCAAGTGTTGGTCCAGTGGAGTGGCTGGCCGGACTCGTTGGCGACTTGGGAAGACTTGGAGACCATGCGCCAACAGTTCCCTGGTGTCTCTGCTTGGGGACAAGCAGATTCTCAAGGAGGGGGAATGTCAGCGACCCGGACCCATCTGTCACTGAGGACGAGAGGGAAGACGCTGGACGAAGCCCAGGAGGAGAAGTTGAAAGATCATATCGAGCCCCATGTGTGGTTTTGGTAATTAATGACAATCCCTATGGACTAATGGTTGCATTGAGTTATATGTGTAGGACTTGTCCATAGACAATGCTTGAACCATTTGTTGGAGTCAAGGTTGTAAGAAGAAGATTATGTGTTGACCAAGGTGTTATTCAAGGAGTGATCCAAAGATTGGTCTTAAGGGAGTTGAGCTTATGTCAAGTGTGTTTTGAATAATAAGATTGAGTGAGCTCTCTTGTGTATCCTCAAGACACCATCATTATGGAGAAAGAAGAATTGATTCGAGGATTGATCAAGTCAAAGCGCAAGTTCAAGATGAGCAACTAGAAGAGAACATATGCTTGAAGCTTGCCATCTATATTGTGATCATGGATATGTGAAGATATGCTTAAAGAGAGTCTCTTCCATAGTAGAGTATGGGGGAGCAATCCGCAAGACTTCACCAAGCAAGCTCAATCAAGAAAGGTGGTCCAACTTGAGAAGATCAAGATCGTCTTTATCCACCTCAAGTGGAATGCTCAAGGCAAAGGTATGATAGTGTTAGGGTTTCTTTCTTACCGGTCTCATGGTGTTATTTGTGAGACCGGGTTATAGGATCGGTAGCCGTACTATCAAGAGGGGCTCTCGAGTGAGTAACTTAATTATATCGTTCGAAGAGAGCTCAAACCTTTGCATACTTGGCATCATCTTTCTTGGTTCTTATTTGATTTTTATCCATGTGAGGTTTTAGAGCTTGTGGTTATTTCCATGACAAGCTCTAGCTCATCAAAAACGGATTTCGCATGAAACTCTTATTGCGTTTTTGATGTTTGGAGGTTTTACCGGTTTGCCTTCAAAGAGAGGTCAAACCTTTCATCATTTAGTTTTATACTCCCTTGTTGGACTATGATGTTTCTATGGATGAAGTTGTAGAGCTCATTGTGGTGATTCCAACGAGCCCAAGATCATCGAAAACGGAGTCCGGATGAAAAAGTTATCACCGTTTTCGTATTGCAGTTTCTGCTCGGCGTCACCCAGTAAGGGGGGCGGATATTCCGGCCAGGGGGAGCGGATTATCCGGCCTGGGGGCAAAAATTTCGTTTCGGAATTTCTGCTAAGGACTTTGCTCGGCGTCACCCAGATATGGGGCCGGATATTCCGGCCAGGGGGGCCGGATAATCCGGCCTGGGATGCTGTAACGGTCATATTTCGTTGGGGGGACCTATAAAAGGCCCCCCTTCTTCCCCAAGGGCTGCTAGCTCGTTTTTCCTCTCTTTCTCTCTCTCCCACCATTGTTGACCTTGGAAAGCTTGCCCATCTCTCAATCTCTCCCATGATTCTTGAATATTTTTGAGGGAAAAGAGAGAGGAGATCTAGATCTATCTTTCCACCAATCAAAATCTCCTCTTAGTGAGGGGAACCTCTTGTGGATTTAGATCTTGGAGTTCTTTGTGGATTTCCTTTGTTCTTCCTCTCATATCTCTCCATAGCATTAGTTGCTTTGGTGAAATTTGAGTGAGAAGGATTTGAGCACCTTGTGTGCTCTTGCCATTGCATAAGTTGCATCGGTTTGAGTTCTCCCCGGAGATTTGAGTAAGTGAAAGTTTGTGAGCTTATTACTCTTGGGTTCTTGGAACCCTAGACGGCTTTGTGGCTTTGTGGTGCCTTTGTGGCTATTCTTGGGAGCCTCCAATTAAGTTGTGGATGTGTGCCCCAAGCTTTGTGTAAAGGCCCGGTTCCGCCTTGAGGAACCCCTTAGTGGAAGAGTGAGCTAGGCCTTTGTGGCGCAAGCTCACATAGGAGAATAGGGTGAGGCCTTTGTGGCGTTGGTTAGGCCTTTGTGGCGATACCACACCCCTCCAACGAGACGTACTCCCTTTCAAGGGAGAAACTCGGGAATACATCATCGTCTCCGCGTGCCTCGGTTATTTCTATACCCGAGCTCTTTACTTATGCACTTTACATTGTGATAGCCTTCGTGCTTGAAGTCATATATCTTGCTATCACCTTGTTACTTGTATTGCTTAGTATAAGTTGTTGGTGCACATAGGTGAGCCTAGTTTATTTAGGTTTTATGTGCTTGTCAAAATAAACGCTAGTTTAATTCCGCTTTTGTTCAAGCCATTCGTAAAATTTGATATCGCCTATTCACCCCCCCCCCCCTCTAGGCGACATCTGTGTCCTTTCAATTGGTATCAGAGCCCGGTCTCTCATTTTAGGCTTCACCGCCTTGAGAGCAAAGATGTCGGCTAGGGGATTAGTGCATAATAACACTTCTATATTTGATGGCACAAATTATGATACTTGGAAAATTCACATGCTTAATTATTTTCGGGTCATGGACCCATCTATGGAGCGAATTGTAGATGCGGGTTTTTCTCCTCCAAAGGATACTCAAAATCTATCTTTAGAAGATGAGAAAAACTTGTATCTCAATGCTCAAGATACTCATGTGATTGTTAATGCTTTGAGCGATGTAGTTACCTTCTCTATCACGCCTTTTCGGAGCGCTCATGAGATATGGACAAAGCTTCAAGAAAAATATGGTGTGTCCAAGATTATTGAGGATGATTGTATTCCTTCCACGTCCGGCCGCAATGAACTTTCATCCACTTCACCAAAGTGTGGCAAGACACAAGGTAATGATATGGTGAGTGGTGATGAAACTTGCAATGGTGATAGTATGCTTACTTTTGATGATCCTTCATCTCTATCTCATTGCAATGCTTCATCTTTGGACTTAAACACTTGTAGCCCCATAAATGTTTTACATGCTTGTGTTGATAGTCCTTGCATATCATGTGTAAATTTCTCGAATAAATCTCATGATGATATGCTTGCTTTGTCTTGTTGCCATGATACAAATGCTTCTATTTCCTCTAGTATTTGTGATGCTAACCATATAGAGGAAACCGAAGAGTCTTTGGGCCAAGACAAGGTCTTGAATGGAGCTTCATGTATTTCTTCATCTTCCTCTTCTCACGGTTCCCACATATGCCTTATGGCTAGGTCTTCAAATCATAATGATGTTGAGGACAATGGTGAGGATGAGGAAAATGAAGAAGACTATATTGAGTATTTAAACAAGAAGGGTAAGGTGGTCTTTGATGCTTTGCATAACCATAAAAATGTTTTGCCCAACTTCTTTGAAATCATGAGTTGTGCTATTGAGAGCACAAAACTCATTGAGATGAAGGAAGAACAAATTGATAAAATGTTTTCTCTTGAGCGTGAGTATGCCAATGATATCCATGATTTAAAATATGCTCTAGAGGAAGAGCAAGAGCTTCGGGTTTCTCTTGAGGAGAAGCTTGAATCCATTGAGGAGTCATGTAATGAAATTATTTCTAAACTCACTAAAGAACGTGACCTCGCTCTTGCCAAGTTGTCTTCTCCCATTCATAATGATAATGATGCATGTGCTACTAACTCTACTTCTTGTGAAGCATCTATTTTGAAGGAGAATGTTGAGCTAAGGGCTCAACTTGAATTGCTAACTAGCAAGTATGGGAAATTGGAAGAAATTCATGAAAAGCTATCTAGCTCTAATGAGGATCTTCTAGTGTCCCATGCTCGCCTAAAGTTAGCTCATGAGGCTATATCTACAAAGGTAACATCTTGTGAGCCTCATGTGGGCACTAGCACTATTTCCCAAAATGCAATATTGCCATGTGCTAGTACTAGTAATTCATCCACTCATACTATTTCTATATCTAGTGATGAATTACCCTCCTTGCCTTGTTGCTCTAACAATGTAGCTTCTACTTCCACTAGTACTTGTGTTGTCACTAACCATGTAGAGGAAATCAAAGAGCTCAAGGCCCAAGTTACTTTGTTGAAGAAAGACTTGGAAAAACGTCATGAAGGGAAGTCCACACTCAATAAGATCTTGAGTGTGCAAAAATCCCCCAATGACAAGAGTGGACTTGGATTTATCTCTAACAACAAGAAGAAGTCCAAAATATACAAGAAGAAGAAGGGCCAAGAACAAGTCAAGAATTTGGTCAAGATTGTTTGCTTCAAGTGCAAAATTGAAGGGCACCATGTTAGATCTTGCCCTTTGAAGAAAAAGGCACTTAGTGAGAAGCAACAAGGGAAGCGGCCTCAAGTTCAAGCCCTTGCTCAACCTCAAGTTGAAGAAAGGTCACTTCCCAAGAAAAATCAAGCTAATGCTCCCCTTGTGGAGAAATCAAGTGAGAAGAAGGTGAAGAAAAGAACTTGCTACATATGCCATGAGAAGGGTCACCTATCTTCTTCATGCACTAGTGGTAACTCATCCAACCCTATCATAATTGAAGATGCTTATTCACTTTGCAAGGATACGGTTGGCAATGTGTTTGCCAAATTTGTTGGTGCTCAAAGTGGTGTCAAGAAAAGAACCATTTGGGTTGCCAAACCTATTGTTTCTAACTTCTTAGGACCCAACTTGGTTGGGGACCAACAAGCCATTACTTGAACAATAGGTGTTGTTGGAGGGCATTGGAGACTTGGCTATATCATGAAGAATTAAGGGATCTTCATCAATTATATTTTCTCAAGTCAAGTCATTTGGATTATCTTATTTCTATCATATATCCAATATTCCTCCTTGCGGTAACATGTATTCAACTTATCTACCTTGAAAGTTACTCGCCCCTTTACATGTGTTGGGTTTTGTATCTTGCATATGTTTGTATATGTTGTGCTTCCTACTTGCTTCATTTTGAGTAATCAAGTATGTGCATGTTGGTTTGCACACCATGTATGGGTGTTCTTGTTGAGCCTTTTGTATCTCGTTTTATCTTACTTGGCTTTTGTAAGAGATTATTGGACCATCCCATTTTGGGGGAGTGATATGCTTTGCACTTCACAATCCTAAAAATGTGTGTACATGAGGAATACCACTTAGTGTTGATATTTAAAGATTATCTAGTCTCTATGTGGTATGTCATTCTCATGAGAAATTCAAATTCTATAATGTCCATTAATCATCTTGTTGGATTTTATTTGCCTCTTGTGAAAAATAAATGTTTTATCATATTATGGGGGAGTAATATGCTTTGTGCATACTACAAACCAATATAATGTGTATATTTGAGGTTGTGTCACATAGTGTTGATATTGTAAATTATCTTGCTTCTATGTGGCATGTTTTCTCAAACAAGTTCCAATTTGCCAAATTGTTTTATTCCTCTTGTTTTGGATCTTGTTTGTAAGATACTTTCTTGGTAGGGTTTTCCTAAAATGTGGAATTCTACATCAAAGTTGGAAAACCATTCGCTTCAAGTTATCCTAATCATTGCCTTGCATGATTGTTTAACTATTTGAGTCTATCAAGAATATCTTCTTTAGCATGGTTTTTAATTCTTATCCTTCTCCGTATGCTTCTTTGTTGTGAAGATGATCTTGGATTTATATGTAAACTACCACCGGGAAATAAATCCAAATACCTCTTGTTCTTGGACAATTTGTACTATATCATGTGGGACATGTATATTGATCATCTTTACATTGGCTATTTCTTTTAATTGCCTTATCTCTAGCCAAAAAAAAATGTATTTGTTTTAGCTCCCATTGTCTTCCATGACTTTTGTTATTCCATTTGATTTTGTTGAACTTATCTTGTGTTATTTCTATATAGGTAGATGTGATGATCCCACTTGTGTGCATTTTGTATTCAAATGCAAAATCATAAATAATGCACTAATCTTGGGGGAGCTCTCATATATTTATTATAACACACTCTTTGTGCTTATTTCAATTGGTATTGGTTTTTTGTTGGAAGACAAATCTTTTCTTTTTGGTACTTAGTGTGCCATCATAAAAAGTGTGGAGAGTTTGGTTTGTTTGTTTGAACCTTGCTCTCTTTGGGAGTTGGTGATCTCATTCCTTATTATTTATTTCTTACTCTTAAAATAAGATATGTCTTTGAGCATGTGTGTTTTAGTTATACTTTATGCTCATTGGCTTTTGCTTGGTTCACTAGTTGAACTTTGGAGTCAATCTTGTGTTGATTTGATTCTTTGATATAATTTGGACAACCTTTTGTAGCTTCACAATTTTGTGTGCTCGCTTGTCCTTCTTGGTGTTTTGTCCAAATTGTATCTCCTTTGGCTCTTGAAAGTCTTGTGCATGCATATTTACTAAATGTATATTGTATGGCATGCTTTTGCTTTCTTTCATCAAATATATAGGAGAAGCTCCATCAAATCCTAAATCGGCTGAGATGTGCATGAAATTCAATTTCATATATATATGCACATATTTATGTGGAGTTTGTCCTATATGTTGTAGTTTCTAACTACTTTGGACCCAATGAGTTTGGGGACCATCTTGTACTTGAACTTTGTTTTAGGTACATGGAAATATATTGGTGCTTGTCTCAATAATAAGGATGAAGTGGTGACTAAATGATAATTTGAGGCAAGCTAGGATTATTGAAGAACTCCTATCTACTACATCCTACCATTAATATCTCGGTAACAAGTATCTTTTTATGCATACTTTTCTAGCGTCCAACCTTGTGTAGGTTGTTTCTTGGCATGGATATCTTTATTTGAAAATCATGTGGTTCTTGCAAGGATTCTAATGAAACCTCTTTATTGCAAATGTGAGCAAGTTGAGATGAGGACATATTATTGGGAACATATAAAAATCATGCTCATGATTCTCCTATCCCATATATGTCAACTTAGCAATCTTTTTGCATATCAATTCCTCAATAAGCTCACATGTGTAAAATTGATGAAATTGCAAATTTATTTCTTCCGTTTGGTATCCTTCGTTTTGATACTTGTTGTTTTTATCAAAGCATCCCAACTATCTTCTTTCCCTTGTTGATATTTGTGATGTCTTTGACATGTTGGTGGTTGAAGTTTGTCAATATACAATAAGATAATTTGAGCCTTTGACCATGCTTTAAAAGCAAAAATCTCATTGGTATATTGCATGCCTTCATTTTGGATATCATGTTCTATTCTTAGTATCTATTTTGTGTGTACATGGTTCTTTGTGATAATTATCTTTGTGATATTGTCTACTTAGAATCTTATACACATGAGAGATGATATCTCATTATTTGATATCTTATTTGAACCTTATGTGTTGGGATGGAATGCTAAGCAACATCATTCATTGAAGCCTATGTGGATGCTCTATGCTAATCCTTGTATTAGTCTTATAATATGTTGTGTCATTTCTCTCACACATTCCTTGGTTGAGCCTTTTATATGTTATCCCTTACTTTTTGCTCAACCATTTCTTTGATGCAAGTGTTAAGCTTAATTTCTTCTCTATGATCTCTTGCAAATGGTTGCGTTTTAAATGTTATTGAGGGAGTGAGGATTCCATGTTGTGCAAATTGTATTCAAATACAAACATTCTAATTTTTGCACGTACCTTGGGGAGCTTCCTCATTTCATTTAAAGCACCATTTTGCGGTTAGCCTAGTATTTAATTTCACTTGGTATCATTTTGTGTTGAATAATATTGAGGGAGTGATGATTCCATGTGTGTGCACCTTATCTTCAACTCAATAGAATAATTTGTGCACACACCTTGGGGAGCTTCCTCATATTATTTAGAGCACCTTTTCGATTTTATCATAAAATCTTTATTCAGTTTGTTCTTTGGATTGTTTGATTGCTCTCTTCATTTGCTGAAGTTTATCCTTCGTGTTATCTTATTTTTTTGCAATCTTTGATCCTCGATATAGTTTCATTTCCTTCAAAAATTTGCCTTTGTATATGTGCATGTGTTTTCACTCATTTATTTTGGATATGCACGCCGTTTTGGAGGAACTCTCACTATATTGGCCTTCTAAGCTTTTTTCGCCCATTTTGGCAATGGATGCCAATGGGGGAGAAGTTTCGAGGGTTTAAAGGGAATTGGCTTTTATGCTTTGGTTTGTTCTTAAGCATTTGCCTTGCATGCTTTGCATGGTTGAGTATATAGTGGAAACTCCACCAACAACCTTGGTTGCCTTGCATGCTTTGCATGGTTGAGTATATAGTGGAAACTCCACCAACAACCTTGGTTGGCAATATATGCAATGAAATCAAGATCATTCACACGTGCATAGATTGTGGGGGAGTTTGCTCTATATATGGTGGTTTTACTAACATCACATACTTTTGTAGTATTTGATGTTAGTACAACCATTTTGGTTCTTTTAATTCATTATATAAACTCTCTCAAAGAGATTGTCATCAATTACCAAAATGGGGGAGATTGAAAGATCATATCGAGCCCCATGTGTGGTTTTGGTAATTAATGATAATCCCTATGGACTAATGGTTGCATTGAGTTATATGTGTAGGACTTGTCCATAGACAATGCTTGAACCATTTGTTGGAGTCAAGGTTGTAAGAAGAAGATTATGTGTTGACCAAGGTGTTATTCAAGGAGTGATCCAAAGATTGGTCTTAAGGGAGTTGAGCTTATGTCAAGTGTGTCTTGAATAATAAGATTGAGTGAGCTCTCTTGTGTATCCTCAAGACACCATCATTATGGAGAAAGAAGAATTGATTCGAGGATTGATCAAGTCAAAGCGCAAGTTCAAGATGAGCAACTAGAAGAGAACATATGCTTGAAGCTTGCCATCTATATTGTGATCATGGATATGTGAAGATATGCTTAAAGAGAGTCTCTTCCATAGTAGAGTATGGGGGAGCAATCTGCAAGACTTCACCAAGCAAGCTCAATCAAGAAAGGTGGTCCAACTTGAGAAGATCAAGATCGTCTTTATCCACCTCAAGTGGAATGCTCAAGGCAAAGGTATGATAGTGTTAGGGTTTCTTTCTTACCGGTCTCATGGTGTTATTTGTGAGACCGGGTTATAGGATCGGTAGCCGTACTATCAAGAGGGGCTCTCGAGTGAGTAACTTAATTATATCGTTCGAAGAGAGCTCAAACCTTTGCATACTTGGCATCATCTTTCTTGGTTCTTATTTGATTTTTATCCATGTGAGGTTTTAGAGCTTGTGGTTATTTCCATGACAAGCTCTAGCTCATCAAAAACGGATTTCGCATGAAACTCTTATTGCGTTTTTGATGTTTGGAGGTTTTACCGGTTTGCCTTCAAAGAGAGGTCAAACCTTTCATCATTTGGTTTTATACTCCCTTGTTGGACTATGATGTTTCTATGGATGAAGTTGTAGAGCTCATTGTGGTGATTCCAACGAGCCCAAGATCATCGAAAACGGAGTCCGGATGAAAAAGTTATCACCGTTTTCGTATTGCAGTTTCTGCTCGGTGTCACCCAGTAAGGGGGGCGGATATTCCGGCCAGGGGGGGCGGATTATCCGGCCTGGGGGCGAAAATTTCGTTTCAGAATTTCTGCTAAGGACTTTGCTCGGCGTCACCCAGATATGGGGCCGGATATTCCGGCCAGGGGGGCCGGATAATCCGGCCTGGGATGCTGTAACGGTCATATTTCGTTGGGGGGACCTATAAAAGGCCCCCCTTCTTCCCCAAGGGCTGCTAGCTCGTTTTTCCTCTCTTTCTCTCTCTCCCACCATTGTTGACCTTGGAAAGCTTGCCCATCTCTCAATCCCTCCCATGATTCTTGAATATTTTTTAGGGAAAAGAGAGAGGAGATCTAGATCTATCTTTCCACCAATCAAAATCTCCTCTTAGTGAGGGGAACCTCTTGTGGATTTAGATCTTGGAGTTCTTTGTGGATTTCCTTTGTTCTTCCTCTCATATCTCTCCATAGCATTAGTTGCTTTGGTGAAATTTGAGTGAGAAGGATTTGAGCACCTTGTGTGCTCTTGCCATTGCATAAGTTGCATCGGTTTGAGTTCTCCCCGGAGATTTGAGTAAGTGAAAGTTTGTGAGCTTATTACTCTTGGGTTCTTGGAACCCTAGACGGCTTTGTGGCTTTGTGGTGCCTTTGTGGCTATTCTTGGGAGCCTCCAATTAAGTTGTGGATGTGTGCCCCAAGCTTTGTGTAAAGGCCCGGTTCCGCCTTGAGGAACCCCTTAGTGGAAGAGTGAGCTAGGCCTTTGTGGCGCAAGCTCACACCGGAGAATAGGGTGAGGCCTTTGTGGCGTTGGTTAGGCCTTTGTGGCGATACCACACCCCTCCAACGAGACGTACTCCCTTTCAAGGGAGGAACTCGGGAATACATCATCGTCTCCGCGTGCCTCGGTTATTTCTATACCCGAGCTCTTTACTTATGCACTTTACATTGTGATAGCCTTCGTGCTTGAAGTCATATATCTTGCTATCACCTTGTTACTTGTATTGCTTAGTATAAGTTGTTGGTGCACATAGGTGAGCCTAGTTTATTTAGGTTTTATGTGCTTGTCAAAATAAATGCTAGTTTAATTCCGCTTTTGTTCAAGCCATTCGTAAAATTTGATATCGCCTATTCACCCCCCCCCCCTCTAGGCGACATCTGTGTCCTTTCAGAAGTAAGGCCCGGGAGGGAGAGGACGCCGCCCACCAAGCTGGCGGATTACGTCTGGAACCAGAAGCGAACCAAGTGACTCGGTCATCGTCGACTACCTATATATATACTGTAATCAAACGCATTAGGCTTTGGCTAGGTTTTGGCTAAGGAAGGCAGTCCCGTAGAAGTGGTGCCATATATGATCAGATCGAGCTCGGGGGTGGTTGGGAGGAGAGCTCCTAGATCCAATTGCTATTCGAATCCTGAGATTTCTAGCAATTATAGCAGGAACCTTACATCCTGGAGCCTGAGGAGTGGTGGGGCTACAGTTATACTTTTGCTAATTATGCGGTTCTACAGATAGCAAAAAAGACAGCCTGCTGTAGACGGTGTCTTTACTCCTGTCTATATCTGACGTGGAGCGGTGCTACAGACGCTGGGTGTCTGAACTAAGGCTGGTCATAATGGGGAGTAACATAAGGTAGTAACATGCACATGTTACTACTCTATGTTACTACCTTCATAGTATTATAGTTTTAGTAACATAGAATACCTCATTTATTACTTTGTAGAGTCATTTTGCATTGAAATGTGTGATGTGATGGTAACATTGCTAGTTACTACTACACTCTCTTTCTTTAATTAATAACATGTCATATCACTAGTGGAAAACAGGGCATCAGTCCCGGTTGGTTTCGGGCTTCAGTCCCGGTTGCGCAACCGGGACTAACCAACCGGGACTGGAGCCCAATCTTTAGTCCCGGTTGCTATACGAACCGGGACTAAAGAGCGACCACGTGGCAGGGGCCAGGCGCTCGTGGGCGTAGGACCTTTAGTCCCGGTTCGTGTTACGAACCGGGACTAAAGAGTCCACACGTGGCAGCCTCTGCTGCTTCTTTATTTTTCTGGATTTCAATTGTTATTTAGGGGTTTAGGGTTTAGGGTTTATTTGTATTTTGCTCCATTCAATTTTTTGATTCATTTCAAACAAGTTTTCTTATATACTTATTCATACAACATTACAACATAATATATAAGCCGATACATATATAATATATTTGGTCCGCCGAGCATATACATACAAGTATATATACAACTTGTTCACACACATAAGATCACGACTTGTGTTTAATTACACACATTGTCTAATCGAAACTGACATGAAATTCACCCTTTGGGTTAATGACATGGTCAAGCAGAAATCCGGCTATTTCCTCTTGAATTCCTACTATGCGTTCAGTCGGTGAGAGCCGATTCCGCTTTGCTTCGAACTACGAAGAAGAAGATCAATATGAATATGAATCATCATAACAAAATTGATGCCAATAAATGAATTTGTCAGTATATTGTTTACTTACTGTTTGAAAATCAATTCCTTCAGTGACCTTCGCACGAAGGTTCTCGCAAGCGTAGTATGCACATAGATTAGTCCCCGATGGCGGCCTCGCACACTTTATGAGAATAAATTTTAGTCAGTGACATATCAAGATTGATATACTTAATGGTATTTGAAACTAGAATTAAAGGGATGTGTGGACCTAGCTCGTACGACTTACCTCGATCGTACGGTAAATCAGCTCATTTTTTCATTCACCTTTTGCTATGCGTATAAACCGTTTCCAAACACTGCCGAGCAAACAAAATGAATAGATGAGTTATAGATGAAAAAAAGATACCGATATAATGCCGTAATGATTGAAATTACCTATCCATCATATCAAGGATGCTTTGGTATTCATGAAGTTTTTTATTCAACGAGTCAAAGATTTCAACCTTTCCATAGTCAGGTTCAATCTTTAGCAATATCCAGTGGTAACTACGTGCAAGTTTAATTATATAAGTTAATAACTCATCAATTACACTTATAACATCGAGTAAGGAAAAGTAATTGTGTATAAGATAGTAACACTCACCTGCAGTTGTATGGAAATAGTATTCTAGCTTGGTATTCCTGCGTAAGTAGGAACTCTAGCAAGATATCCTCCGTCTCCTTACGTTTGTTCTGTATCATCGCTCCGTTAACTCGATTTGGGTCAATGAATCCAACTTGGAAGTCATTCTTTTTCTTACATTGCATACTCTTCATTCTGCATAATAAACAGCATAGTGAGGATAATTACATGCAAAGAACGAGTTGAGCTAGAGACTTATAGAAATAATGAATCACTTACAGAACATAGGCACTGACGAGAGATTTGTCGAGCGCGTCTTGATTGAATAGCTAAAAGAATTCATCAAACTCAATATGCACCAAGTCTTCACCTAAGAAATGGTCCTGTGTGATTTTCATAAGGAGAAATTCTTGCGTGCCCTTTGCGGCTTGCATGTACCACTTATGCAATTTTCGCATTTGTGTTGTTAGATTTATTTCAATCTCAGGTGGGACCAGACTCTTCCCCTTTTCATATTGTCGTTCTATAGGCGCCTTTGGGATATCTTCATGTATCAATTGAGAAAGAGTCAAACCAGCTTCAGCAGCAAAGTCGGCGGGATTGAGTTGAGCAACACTCCCACCAGCATCACTAGCAAACACCTTTAGCAGGGAGATCGATTTCTTGGTCTGTGCTCCAAGCTGGGCAACGTCTCTTTTCCCTCTTGCAGTTGCGCTTGTCTTATTAGCTTCTTTTTTTGCATCTACCTGCTTATCCAAACAACGCTTGTAGTCATCTGGCTTACGCAATTCATATTGTGAAGGTTGGGTAAGCATATCAAAGGCCCACTCCTTCTGTTCTAGAGTATATACCTGCTTTGGGGTAGGGGTCGGGCGTAGCGCTGCGAGCTTTCTTTTCAGTTTGGCTCTATCCTCCGCCTCAATTTCTTCAGCAGTCTTCTCGATAGGAGGAGGCGGCACCGCCTTAACTTTCTTGGCCCGTTTCTTCGGAGAGACATTGCTAGTGGACATAGCAGCGGACTTGCCATAACTCTGGGACTTACGAGTGGGCAGAGGCGGCGGAGGTGGCGGAGGCGGCTGACATTGAGGCGGAGATCGATGTGGACTCAGGTATGGTGGTAGTCGTCCCTGTCGTCATCGGGAGGTGGTGAATTGCGAGGACTCGGAGGAGAGGGTGGCCGCCTTGGCACCGAGCCTGGAAACACGATGTGTTTCTTATCCCAAAGAATGATACCACCCAATACTTCTCCAAGTGTTGCCTCCTTTTTAGGTCCAGCGACGTCAAGATCGAGGGACTCATACCCCCTTTCAATTGCATCCACCCCGACCTTAGCATAGCCAACTCGAATCTCACGGCCATGCCAGGTTTGTCCAGGTCCAGATGGTAACACATAGCCAACCGCCACCTTCATCGATATGTTCTTCATGGGAACATGCAGCTCACAATTTGTCTTCTTGGTGATATCATCCACGGGGTAGTGATCCATCGGTACCTCCGTGGAAACCACGCTGCTTCTCCGCTGAGATCGGTCGCCTGATGCATGTTCTAGTTGTTGCTGATGCTGAGTTGCCCCTTGCGACTTTAATTCCTCCAGTGCCTTCTGCTGCAGTAAATACAACTCTCTCAGCTCAGCCTGTTGCCTTTCTATGCTCTCTATCCATGTGGCCTCCTCCTGCGCCTTTCGCTTCTTCGCTCTCTCTCGGTTTCTATAAGTCTGGCTCTCTTCGGCGAACCCAGACCTCCACAGAATGGCAAAACCCAGACCCCGTGTTCGTCATGTGTGTTCTTTGTTCCCGAGGGCCTTTGTCAGCTCGTCGTTCTCTCTATCCGGCTTGAACGTCCCCTCTTGAACCTCGGCGATTGTCTTGACAAGTGCTCCCAGGGGTTCAGCAATTTGTTTCTTCTTTTCGACTAATTTCCCTGTTCTCTCATCATAGACAGCCCCATGGGCAAGTGCCCAATTTCTTGACCTTCTGGGCCATTGTTCTATTTCTGGTTCGATGCCTTTTTCTCGTAGGGTGGCCTCTTGCATATCCCACTTAGGCTCGGCCCTTTTGTAGCCACCTGGACCCAACTTATGGTGATATTTCTTTTTCGCGGCATTTAACTGATTTTTCTGACTCCTTAGCTTACCCAGTTCGGACTCCTTGTACTCCACAAATGCGTCCCAGTGATCTCGTAGGAACTCATTGGGGCCAGTAAATTCTGGAGCTTGTCGATCGGCGTTGACATAGGCGTTCCATAACCTCTTCTTGTGGTTATTGAACTGTGCAGCCATCTTCTTGAGAGCTCACTCCCTGACTTTCTCCTTCTGTTTCTCTGCGTCTTCCAGGAACTCGGTGACCGGCAGATTGAAATGTGGAATGAGGGATTCCCAAAGTGTAACAACTCAGAAATTGTAATCCACTTCTTATTAAATAAAGTACCAAATTTTTGGACCCAAATAAAACTTTTTACTCATTATTTTATGCATACATGTATTTTCTACTCTATGTATTCTATGATTGCATGTGTGTTATTTTTGATTGTGTATTGTCTAGTTAATTCTAAGTGAACCAACAGAATCAATTGAGAAAGATTATAAGAACCAAAGCAACCAGAAATAAAAATAAGAAAGAAAAAGAGAAGAAAAAGATGATCTAGGAAATCTGTTTGACTACCCTACTTTGAGCCCTTAGATTAAGAAATCTAGAACCCACCTTCATGTTTGGCCTGTTAGTTGAGCTTAACCAAGTTACATACTAACTCAACCAACAAGAATCTACTCAAAATTCAAACTAGAGCATCACTCAAACTTCAACCAAAGTTTGAATCTGAATCATATGACAACCCCAAATTCAAAATAGCCCTGGAGCAAAACACCACCTCTTGACCTAACAAAAATTGTTTTAGAGTCCCTATCCAATATAATGACCAACCCAATTGGAAATTTTCAAAAATTCAAATTTTGATTTCATGCGGGCATTTCAACAAACACTTGGTGGGCAGAAATCTAGCAAGATCGAATCCACTGTTGGCAACAGTTGTTGGCAGCCCTAGCCCTAGTCTCTGACCTCCCAGCAGTGCTCTAGACTCTCCTTGGTCGATTCCTTGTCTCCCCTGCACAAGCACCGGCCGTGAGACATGGATGGCATGGAAGAAGAGCACACCGGACCCCTACCATGCCCCCCTCTGAACCAGACCACCTCAGCCCCTCCCATCGCGCCAGGACGCTCCTACAGCACGCAGCAGCCCGCCGCCCACGCCAGAACCTCGCCTTGCCCCTCCCACGGCCGACACCCACGGTGTACTGGCCGCCTCTGGACGTCGCCGGTGCTCCCTCTCCCGCCTATAAAAGGCCGCCCTTCTTCCCTGAAAAGAACCACACCATCCCCAGGACCTCCCTAGACAACGTTTCCCTCGCTCTCGTGCTCTCAGTCGAGCTCGCCGACCTCGACCGCTCCGCAGGCCACCGCACGTTCCCGGCGTTGCTGAGCTTCCCCCGGCGCTGTACCTGCTGGAGGTGGTGGAGGAGGACCCCCGCATCCACCCTGCATCCTCGCCCCCGCTCCCCGCCGCTCCGGTGAGCCGCCCCGTCACCGCCCTCCTCCCAGAGCTAGCTCTCGTTTCCTCCCA
The DNA here is from genome assembly GCA_007115705.1 of Dactylis glomerata. Classification (NCBI taxonomy): domain Eukaryota; kingdom Viridiplantae; phylum Streptophyta; class Magnoliopsida; order Poales; family Poaceae; genus Dactylis; species Dactylis glomerata. Next base: position 125,874 of record QXEO01000158.1, on the reverse strand, counting down.
GTAGCGCCCAGGAAGAAGAGCCCGATACCCCTTCGTTTTAAGTAGCGGGCCCCGCCTGTCAGCAATTTTTTTTCCCAGCGCGCCCCGGGATCCCTAGCTGGGCCGGCCAGATTCGTCTCCCCGGCCCATATTGGTTCCAGTCCGTTTATGTTTTTTTTCGTTGAACTTTTTCGTATTTGTTGCTTTACTGCAAGATTCAAATTCAAATTCCCGGAGTTTCGTAGGTTCAAATTTAGCAAATAAATATGCGTTGGAAAGCTTGTAAAATGCCCTACACTATAGAACTGGTTAGAATTCCATTTGAATTAGGAATTTAATTAGATATGAATAGTGTGACCATAGCCTTATTAAACATAGAAGCTTTCTAGAAAATTATTTGAGCCCCCTAAAATCATGAAATTTAAATTGTGAACACACCAATGACCTCCCCTACTGTGAGTAAACCCAAATCAACTCCAAACCCTACTAGTGGGATCAATTAGACCCTAACCCAACTCTAGTTGGTAACATAAAATGATAGATTCCTATTGCACACTTAAAAATTAGTTTGCCCCCATACCAATTCACTTAGTTGATCCCTTCTCACTTGAACTAGTATTAGTACCCCTAAACCAATACCAAGGCTTAGAAAGTGAACAACACATGGCACTTAGTAGAAACCCTAACTTGCACACTTCATGAAAACTTGGGAGAAAACTTGCAACATAATTCAAATAAAATCCAACCGGAATGAGATTGCTTGAGAACAAGTATGTGTGCTTGGGGTGTTGTTAGCATTGTGTAGTGATGATGTGCTTTGTGTTTATTCGTTATTAGACGCTAGTATTGCCGAGGAGGATATTGAAGGGGATTATTATCAAGAAGAAGAAGAATACCCCGGACACTTTGCCAACCAAGGCAAGCCATCTTTTGAATCATACTCCAAATACCTAGTTTTACTATTGCATTCTATCTGTTTTAAATAAATTGCATGATTGAATTGCTAGAGTAGAATGATAGATGTGTAGTAATACCTTGCTTAGCAAGAGCATCAAGCTGAGTTTATCCAACCATACTTAGTGGTATCATCACCCATAGTAGTTGCTTAGTCGCTAATAAAATTGAGGCCATCTATAAAAGGAACTCTACTTGAAGTTGGTGACTTGAACTTGAAAGTTTGAATTGGAGACTTCTCCTACAATGATGGTTTTATGAAGGAAAAATAACCTTGACTAAGAACTATGGAATGTATTTGGGAAATGACAACGAGTGATGTACTATGTGAGCCAGCCATACAGTACGACCACATTATCCCGGTATGGGACGGGGCTTAGTGGAGTAGTTTGTTTCGCCTTAGTGTAGACCCTACAAATGTGAATGGAGGTCCGACCAAGGACTCCTTTTCCAGGGCACCCTTGGCGGTTGCCGAGTTTCGCCTTGTCCTCCTCTTCATAGGTGGTTGGGGTACAAGCCGAAGAGCCCTCATTGAAAATGTACTGCCGGGATAGGACTCTATTTCGGTTAGTGGCATTCCGGAGACCAATTGGCTGGGAACCTTGCACCTTCCGGACAGCTTCTTGGAGACTCCGGTGTTGAGGGGTACATCTCTAGGCGGTAGTGTTTATGCTAAGGCGGGCAGGTGAAACATTATGGTCGGCTACTTGTCGTGGCATATGTTGTTATGCAGGGAAGTTGCCCACACGATGAGTAGTCGGATGGTGTGGGTAAAGTGTACAACCTCTGCAGAGTGTAAAACTATTCGAATAGCCGTGTCCGCGGTCATGGACAGTTGGCAAGCTGTGCCTGGCTTTTGTCAATAATGAAAACAACTTGGTGAACTTGGTGAATGACATGAATTGAATCGACTTGACTTGACCATGATATTGACACACTTGAAGTTCCTCTTTAGATTGAACTTAGAGAACTAAACTTCTTTTCTACCAATGGACATTCTTGGGAAATAAAACTAGCTTTTGCAAATAAACTTAGTGCTTAGTCCACCATATCAACCTTGCATATCTACTTCATCATTTCATTTATAAGATGGTTTGCGAGTGCATCCAATGTACTCACGGCTGTGTCCCTGGCTATCAACTTGGCCAGACTATGGGGAAGAATATCCGGAGGAAGGATATGAGGAAGAGTACCAGAACTAAGCTCGTCTCCGTGAGTCGCCATTTGCCTGTAGGGAGAAGGCATGGGCCGAAGACGTTATTTCCGCTGCTATATTGTGTTGTAATATGACTTGGTCTATATGACCATTGTATTTGAATCATCGTATTGTAATGTCTATGGAACTGGTTACCAACTACGTTATGTATATCGCAACAACGGTTCTGGGATTGCGGTGGAATACATAACGGGCACTTCGAATTTGTATCAAATTTGAGGTCGTCACAAGTTGGTATCAGAGCCTAGGTTGACCATAGGAGACCTTAGTTAGAATGGGCGTTAAATGAAACATTGATAAAAGCAAAGATATAAGTAATGATTGCAAAAAAATTGCTTAGTCTTTCCTCTCTACTTGCAAAGTTTTATACATACCTCAGTTTTTGCCTACTTAAAATTTTGCACACTTGAGTTGATCACTAACTTAAGCTAATCTAAAATTTTGTAGATGGCCCCGGTATTCACTGAGCAGTACCAGTTGGGCCATGGTGGCAGCCTTTGTTTCGAGCGAGACCTCACCACCCTGACCTTGTTCCTGAACCGGCTGTACCCGGAGTTCAAGGGAGCCGTGCTCAATGAGCACCCAGATGGAGAGCTACGGTGGCTCATCCGAGCTAGTTGCCGTGGCAAGAAGGGGATTTTGGGTTCTCCAAGGGTCAAGTTTGAGCTTGTGGAGAACACTTGGGCCGATGGTTTGGTCCGAGCGATGCAGGAGATGCACGCCCGCTTGTGCGGACTGCACGTTGAGGAGGTTCAGGGAGAGCGCTTTAGGAACTTTGCTCGGCGTGATGCGGACGGGCGTCCCGCAAACATGCCCGGGCAGAATGAGCCGAGTACCTACATCGATCACATGGACTTCTTGCTGTACTCCACTCAGCAGGAGGCCGACCGTGCCCGTACTAGGACCAACCTTGAGCACTTCGCACTGGTGGAGGCGAGGAGCACTATCAGGATTCTTGCGAAGGAGCGCAAGAGCCTTCGTCGCCAGCGAGATGAGAAGGAGCATGATCTTGAGGAGTTGAAGGCCAATGTGGCTGAGCTGACTGAGTACATTGAGAGTCTTGAGGATCACCTTGGTGAGGAGGAAGGCATTGATCTCCGCAAGGAGGATAATGCCCTCATTAGTGATGAGGATGACTTCATGGAGGACCTTGATGATCCGGAAGATGGTGGACACAATGGATTCATTGTGAGTGATGAGGAGGAAGACCCCGAGGAGCCCGCTGTTTAGATCAGAGATCCACGTGTTATCTAGTTATGAGTTCCACTTTATTCTCACTTCGTGTAGGTGTGAGTTGTATCCCCCTCTCTAGTAGACGAGTCGCAATGGTTTGATGTGAACCAATTGTAATGTGTGAACTCGTATGTATGATATGTTTGATGAGTGTTGAATGAAATATGAATTTGGCCCTTAAGGCCTTAGTAAGACAAAATTGCATCATCCATGTACCTTTAAATCTTAGCAAAATTAGCTTTTCCCTCTTGTCTTACACACCTTATCTTCAGATGCCGCGAGCACCCCCACCCCCGAACCCGGAAATGGCCGAATTGCTAAGGTTGATCATGGAAGACCGGGAAGCAGCCCGAGCTGAGCGCCAAGCTAACTTGGCCACTCTTCAGCAGATAACCCAGATGGCAATGAACCACAACAATGGCAATGGCAATGGCAATGGTGAAGGAGAAAACAATGGCAATGGTGATCACCGATCCAAGTTAAGGAATTTTCAAAACACCAACCCTCCTATGTTCACTAAGTCTGAAGAACCCTTAGATGCCGATGACTGGCTTCGCACTATGGAAAACAATTTGGCAGTCGCCGAAGTTGGTGAAAATGAGAAGGTCTTGTACACCACCCACTATCTTGCTGGAGCAGCGAGAGCTTGGTGGGATAGCACCCGTGCAATGCAAGCCCCAGGGTATGTGATGCCTTGGGAGGAATTCAAGAGCAAGTTTAGCAAAGCTCATGTTCCTATGGGATTGGTTAAAAGGATGAGAGATGAGTTCAGGAATCTGAAGCAAGGTTCCCTATCTGTGGTGGATTACCGTGACAAGTTTCTTACCTTGTCTAGGTATGCCCCAGATGACACCGACACCACTGAGAAGAAGCAAGAAAGGTTTCTGGATGGACTTCATGATGAGATGCAATGTGTCTTGGTCAGTATTCACTTTGCCGACCTGGAGTCATTGGTTGACTCTGCCATTCAGATGGAAGGCAAACTCAAGCAAGCTGCAGAGAACCGCAAGCGCCGTATGATGTATCAAGGCAACTCGAGCAACTCGCAGAAGCCAAGGGGAAATGCACCTATGGGTTTCGCCCCTAGATCTATGAGGCCGTCTGCACCAGATCCACGTCCTAACTATCCCAACCGTCCGCCCGGCAACAACTTCAACCGTGCACCTCCAAGACCAAGTGGCAACAACTTCAACACCAATACTCCAAGGCCAAATGGCGCCCCTGTGTTACCCAAGCCTGGTGACAAGTCTGGTGTTACCTGTTATGAGTGCGGACTTAAAGGGCACTACTCTAATGAGTGCCCCAAGAAGCTGAATGAGGCATCCAAGACCACTGCTCCTGCTCAGCAACAGCGCCGTGTTGGAAATGGCAAGAATTATCCCCCAAGAAACCAGCCTCACTCTCGAGGCCGTCTGAATCACATGAATGTTGAAGAAGCTCAAGAAGCAACCGACGTTGTGCTGGGTATGTTCCTTGTTAACTCTACTCCTGCAAGAGTTCTGTTTGATTCTGGAGCTTCACACTCGTTTGTCACTAAGTTATTTGTTGATAAAAGTGGACTACACCCAAAACCTATGAAGCATGCCATGTTAGTACAAATACCTGGGTCAACAACAAGGTCTGAGTGGAACTGTTTAGCAGTTCCCATAGAAATTCATGGAGTCACTTTCCTAGCCAACTTGATAGTATTGGGAACCAAAGGGTTGGAAGTAGTTCTTGGTATGAATTGGATGTCCGCCCATCAAGGAGTGATAGATTGTGCCAAGAAAACCATCACTATGAAGAGTAGCACTGGAAGTATAGTAAGGCACGTGTCCGTAAAACCAACCCAAGCCACCCGATGTCATAAGAGTATCTCAGGACCAACTTTAGAGCAAGTCCCCATCGTCTGTGAATACCCGGTTGTTTTTCCCGATGAGCTACCCGGAATGCCACCGGATCGGGATATTGAGTTTATCATTGAGCTTATCCCCGGAACTGGATCTATAGCCCAACGACCCTATCGTATGAACCCAGCTGAGCTAGTAGAGTTGAAGAAGCAATTGGATGACCTTTTGAGTAAAGGATTGATTCAGCCAAGTTCTTATGCTTGGAGATCACCCGTTCTGTTTGTGGATAAAAGTGACGGTTCTAGCCGACTGTGCACTGATTACCGCAAGCTAAACGATGTGACCATCAAGAACAAGTACCCTCTCCCGAAGATTGAGGATCTATTTGACCAATTGACTGGAGCCAGAGTCTTCTCGAAGATAGATCTTAGAACTGGATACCACCAACTGAAGATCCGTGCAACTGATATCCCCAAAACAGCCTTCACTACCCGATACGGATTGTATGAGTACACCGTAATGTCCTTTGGATTAACCAATGCCCCTGCTTACTTCATGAATCTCATGAATAAGGTTTTTATGGAGTTCCTGGATAAGTTTGTTGTTGTCTTCATTGATGACATTCTTATCTACTCCAAGTCCGAAGAAGAGCATGCAACCCATCTGAGATTAATTCTAGAGACTTTGAGAGAGCATCAGCTTTATGCCAAGTTCAGTAAATGTGAGTTCTGGTTGAAGGAAGTTGGATTTTTAGGCCATGTATTATCAGCGGGAGGAGTGTCTGTGGACCCAAAGAAGATCACCTCAGTCATGGAATGGGAAGCCCCTGCCACTCAAACTGAAGTTAGAGGTTTTCTCGGATTAGCGGGATATTACCGCAAGTTTGTTGAAGGATTTTCAAGCATTGCCCGGCCAATGACCCAACTGTTGAAGAAGGACAAGAAGTTTGAATGGACCCCTAAGTGTGAAGAGAGTTTTCAAGAGCTCAAGAAGCGGTTGGTGACCGCACCCGTCCTAACCATGCCCGATATCACCAAAAACTTTGATGTCTATTGCGACGCTTCCAAACTTGGACTTGGTTGTGTATTGATGCAAGAAGGCAAGGTCATAGCTTACCTCTCTCGACAGCTTAGACCTCATGAGGAAAACTATCCAACCCATGATCTAGAGTTAGCAGCCGTAGTTCTAGCTTTGAAGACTTGGAGGCACTATCTTATGGGTAACCGTTGCGAGATCTACACTGACCACAAGAGTTTGAAGTATATTTTCACTCAGAAGGAGTTAAACATGAGGCAAACAAGATGGATAGAGTTGATCAAAGATTATGATCTGGAAATTCATTATCACCCCGGTAAGGCCAATGTAGTGGCCGATGCATTAAGTCGGAAGCCATGCTCATTAAATATGATGATCAAAGAGGAGCAACCCATGTTGCACCAAGAGTTTGAAGAATTTAGATTGGAACTAGTCAGTCAAGGATTCTTAGCCAACCTTGAGTTTCAACCCACCTTGATGAGCCAAATCAAAGAAGCCCAGAAGGGAAATGAGAGTATTGACGGAATTAAGCGCCGAATTAGTTCCGGTAAGGTGCCAGGATTTGAGGAAGATGATCAAGGAGTTCTTTGGTATAAAGGACGTATTTGTGTGCCTGCTGATTCAGAATTGAAGGAAGTGATTATGAAGGAAGCCCATGAGACACCTTACTCCATCCACCCCGGTGGAACTAAGATGTATCAAGATCTGAAGGAACAATTTTGGTGGCATGGAATGAAGCGTGAGATTGCATCGTTCATCTCTAAGTGTGATATTTGTCAAAGAGTCAAGGCTGAACATCAACGTCCTGCTGGACTGCTGCAACCTTTGCAAGTTCCGGAATGGAAGTGGGAATCTGTTGGAATGGATTTCATCACTGGATTTCCAAGGTCTAGCCGTGGAAATGACTCTATTTGGGTCATTGTGGATAGACTGACCAAAGTTGCCCACTTTATCCCTGTCAAGACCACTTACAACTCGGGACAGCTAGCAGATCTATATTTATCCAGAATTGTCAGTTTGCATGGAGTCCCTAAAACCATAGTTTCCGATCGAGGAACCCAATTCACCTCAAGATTTTGGAAAAGCTTACATCAAGCTTTGGGAACCAAGTTAGCCTTCAGCACAGCTTACCACCCTCAGACTGATGGACAGACTGAGAGAGTGAATCAAATACTTGAAGATATGTTGAGAGCCTGTGTTCTAGCTTATGGAGCTAAGTGGGAAGACTGTCTGCCTTTCACGGAGTTTTCCTACAACAACAGTTATCAAGCCAGTTTGCAAATGGCCCCATTTGAAGCTTTGTATGGAAGAAAGTGTCGTACCCCTTTGAATTGGTCAGAAACCGGAGACAGTCAGATATTTGGACCTGACATTCTACAAGAAGCCGAGGAGAAGGTTCGCATGATTCGTGACTACCTCAAGGCAGCCCAATCGAGACAGAAGAGTTATGCCGACAAGAGACGTAGAGAACTGACTTTCAAGAGTGGAGATTTTGTCTATCTTAGAGTATCACCTCTCAAGGGAATGCAAAGATTCCGAGTAAAAGGAAAGCTTGCCCCAAGATATATTGGACCCTTCAAGATACTAGACCGCAGAGGAGAAGTGTCTTATCAGTTGGAAATGCCCCCCGAATTGTCTGAAGTACACGATGTCTTTCACGTGTCGTTACTTCGGAAATGTCTTGAAGTTCCGGAGAAGCCCGAAATCTTCAAGAATATTGATCATCGTTCTGTGGACATCAACAAGGATTTGACCTATCGTGAAATGCCTACTTGTATCCTCGAGGAAGCTTATAGAACCACTCGAACCCGAAGCATCAAGTTTCTGAAAGTTCAGTGGAGTAATCACACCGAAGAGGAAGCCACTTGGGAACGAGAAGATTACCTTCAGAAAGAGTTTCCCAATCTTTTCAGTTCTTAATTAGTGAATCTCGGGGACGAGATTCTTTTTAAGGGGGGAAGATTGTAACAACTCAGAAATTGTAATCCACTTCTTATTAAATAAAGTACCAAATTTTTGGACCCAAATAAAACTTTTTACTCATTATTTTATGCATACATGTATTTTCTACTCTATGTATTCTATGATTGCATGTGTGTTATTTTTGATTGTGTATTGTCTAGTTAATTCTAAGTGAACCAACAGACTCAATTGAGAAAGATTATAAGAACCAAAGCAACCAGAAATAAAAATAAGAAAGAAAAAGAGAAGAAAAAGATGATCTAGGAAATCTGTTTGACTACCCTACTTTGAGCCCTTAGATTAAGAAATCTAGAACCCACCTTCATGTTTGGCCTGTTAGTTGAGCTTAACCAAGTTACATACTAACTCAACCAACAAGAATCTACTCAAAATTCAAACCAGAGCATCACTCAAACTTCAACCAAAGTTTGAATCTGAATCATATGACAACCCCAAATTCAAAATAGCCCTGGAGCAAAACACCACCTCTTGACCTAACAAAAATTGTTTTAGAGTCCCTATCCAATATAATGACCAACCCAATTGGAAATTTTCAAAAATTCAAATTTTGATTTCATGCGGGCATTTCAACAAACACTTGGTGGGCAGAAATCTAGCAAGATCGAATCCACTGTTGGCAACAGTTGTTGGCAGCCCTAGCCCTAGTCTCTGACCTCCCAGCAGTGCTCTAGACTCTCCTTGGTCGATTCCTTGTCTCCCCTGCACAAGCACCGGCCGTGAGACATGGATGGCATGGAAGAAGAGCACACCGGACCCCTACCATGCCCCCCTCTGAACCAGACCACCTCAGCCCCTCCCATCGCGCCAGGATGCTCCTACAGCACGCAGCAGCCCGCCGCCCATGCCAGAACCTCGCCTTGCCCCTCCCACGGCCGACACCCACGGTGTACTGGCCGCCTCTGGACGTCGCCGGTGCTCCCTCTCCCGCCTATAAAAGTCCGCCCTTCTTCCCTGAAAAGAACCACACCATCCCCAGGACCTCCCTAGACAACGTTTCCCTCGCTCTCGTGCTCTCAGTCGAGCTCGCCGACCTCGACCGCTCCGCAGGCCACCGCACGTTCCCGGCGTTGCTGAGCTTCCCCCGGCGCTGTACCTGCTGGAGGTGGCGGAGGAGGACCCCCGCATCCACCCTGCATCCTCGCCCCCGCTCCCCGCCGCTCCGGTGAGCCGCCCCGTCACCGCCCTCCTCCCAGAGCTAGCTCTCGTTTCCTCCCAGTAGCGCCCAGGAAGAAGAGCCCGATACCCCTTCGTTTTAAGTAGCGGGCCCCGCCTGTCAGCAATTTTTTTCCCAGCGCGCCCCGGGATCCCTAGCTGGGCCGGCCAGATTCGTCTCCCCGGCCCATATTGGTTCCAGTCCGTTTATGTTTTTTTTCGTTGAACTTTTTCGTATTTGTTGCTTTACTGCAAGATTCAAATTCAAATTCCCGGAGTTTCGTAGGTTCAAATTTAGAAAATAAATATGCGTTGGAAAGCTTGTAAAATGCCCTACACTATAGAACTGGTTAGAATTCCATTTGAATTAGGAATTTAATTAGATATGAATAGTGTGACCATAGCCTTATTAAACATAGAAGCTTTCTAGAAAATTATTTGAGCCCCCTAAAATCATGAAATTTAAATTGTGAACACACCAATGACCTCCCCTACTGTGAGTAAACCCAAATCAACTCCAAACCCTACTAGTGGGATCAATTAGACCCTAACCCAACTCTAGTTGGTAACATAAAATGATAGATTCCTATTGCACACTTAAAAATTAGTTTGCCCCCATACCAATTCACTTAGTTGATCCCTTCTCACTTGAACTAGTATTAGTACCCCTAAACCAATACCAAGGCTTAGAAAGTGAACAACACATGGCACTTAGTAGAAACCCTAACTTGCACACTTCATGAAAACTTGGGAGAAAACTTGCAACATAATTCAAATAAAATCCAACCGGAATGAGATTGCTTGAGAACAAGTATGTGTGCTTGGGGTGTTGTTAGCATTGTGTAGTGATGATGTGCTTTGTGTTTATTCGTTATTAGACGCTAGTATTGCCGAGGAGGATATTGGAGGGGATTATTATCAAGAAGAAGAAGAATACCCCGGACACTTTGCCAACCAAGGCAAGCCATCTTTTGAATCATACTCCAAATACCTAGTTTTACTATTGCATTCTATCTGTTTTAAATAAATTGCATGATTGAATTGCTAGAGTAGAATGATAGATGTGTAGTAATACCTTGCTTAGCAAGAGCATCAAGCTGAGTTTATCCAACCATACTTAGTGGTATCATCACCCATAGTAGTTGCTTAGTCGCTAATAAAATTGAGGCCATCTATAAAAGGAACTCTACTTGAAGTTGGTGACTTGAACTTGAAAGTTTGAATTGGAGACTTCTCCTACAATGATTGTTTTATGAAGGAAAAATAACCTTGACTAAGAACTATGGAATGTATTTGGGAAATGACAACGAGTGATGTACTATGTGAGCCAGCCATACAGTACGACCATATTATCCCGGTATGGGACGGGGCTTAGTGGAGTAGTTTGTTTCGCCTTAGTGTAGACCCTACAAATGTGAATGGAGGTCCGACCAAGGACTCCTTTTCCAGGGCACCCTTGGCGGTTGCCGAGTTTCGCCTTGTCCTCCTCTTCATAGGTGGTTGGGGTACAAGCCGAAGAGCCCTCATTGAAAATGTACTGCCGGGATAGGACTCTATTTCGGTTAGTGGCATTCCGAAGACCAATTGGCTGGGAACCTTGCACCTTCCGGACAGCTTCTTGGAGACTCCGGTGTTGAGGGGTACATCTCTAGGCGGTAGTGTTTATGCTAAGGCGGGCAGGTGAAACATTATGGTCGGCTACTTGTCGTGGCATATGTTGTTATGCAGGGAAGTTGCCCACACGATGAGTAGTCGGATGGTGTGGGTAAAGTGTACAACCTCTGCAGAGTGTAAAACTATTCGAATAGCCGTGTCCGCGGTCATGGACAGTTGGCAAGCTGTGCCTGGCTTTTGTCAATAATGAAAACAACTTGGTGAACTTGGTGAATGACATGAATTGAATCGACTTGACTTGACCATGATATTGACACACTTGAAGTTCCTCTTTAGATTGAACTTAGAGAACTAAACTTCTTTTCTACCAATGGACATTCTTGGGAAATAAAACTAGCTTTTGCAAATAAACTTAGTGCTTAGTCCACCATATCAACCTTGCATATCTACTTCATCATTTCATTTATAAGATGGTTTGCGAGTGCATCCAATGTACTCACGGCTGTGTCCCTGGCTATCAACTTGGCCAGACTATGGGGAAGAATATCCGGAGGAAGGATATGAGGAAGAGTACCAGAACTAAGCTCGTCTCCGTGAGTCGCCATTTGCCTGTAGGGAGAAGGCATGGGCCGAAGCCGTTATTTCCGCTGCTATATTGTGTTGTAATATGACTTGGTCTATATGACCATTGTATTTGAATCATCGTATTGTAATGTCTATGGAACTGGTTACCAACTACGTTATGTATATCGCAACAACGGTTCTGGGATTGCGGTGGAATACATAACGGGCACTTCGAATTTGTATCAAATTTGAGGTCGTCCCACAAAGTCTGTCTTTCAAGACCTTGGTGACATAATTGACTGCTGCACCCTCTTCTGGCTCTGCTGGCTCTCCCTTTGCCGCCTTGGGCTTATACCAATATTGAATGCTTATCGGCACCATGTCCCTGACAAGACATCCACATTGATGTGTGAACGCATTTGCGACACTCTTGGGTTCCAACGGTTTGCCTTCATTTGAGAGACGACCAATCGTGTAATGCTGATTCGATGCCAGCCGTTTGGCCGGGCCTCGCTTCTTTCTAGAAGATTCAGAGGTCTAAAATAAGAAAACACTCGTTAATATATATACCACATAATGCATCATCATATACTGATTCATGAATAGAGCTAGTCTTCATATATATATACCTCGCCGGACCATGTTATTAAGTCACGTCCAGTCCCTTGTGAGCCGTCCTCGCAATCATCATTTTCCGATTCATGCGGCTGCTCCTCCTCCATTCCCTCACCCGACTCGTTCAAAAATTCTGAGCCGTCTCCTTCTGCACGGGTACCCTCTCCTATAATATTCAACAATTCTTCTTCACCTTCTCTTCCGGCGCCGAAATCCATAACTGAAATCCATAACATAGATCAACAACATTACTATATTTATATATTTCTATTTCTATTACTTACAATATTACTAACAATTTCTATTACTAACTACTATTTCTTTTTCTAACTCTATTTCTATTATTTTTTGTAACTATATTACTAACAATTTTGCTAACCCTAAATTTTCATTTTCTAACTATTATTGCTAACTAGTATTTCATTTTTCTAACTATTTGCATTTTCTAACTATTGTATTTTCTAATTCTAAATCTATTTCAAATAAATTCCTATTACTAACAATTTTTCTATTAAGCCCATACCTAAATAAAATCTAACATAAATAAAATCTATATAGCATTTCTAATAAAATCTATATAGCATTTCTAATAAAATCTATATAGCATTTGTAATAAAATCTAACATAAATAAAATCTATATAGCATTTCTAATAAAATCTAACCTAAATAAAATCTAACATAAATAAATTTTATTACTATTTTCTATATATCTATATATCTACATTTCTATTACTAAATAAATTTCTATTACTATTTTCTATATAGCATTTCTAATAAAATCTAACATAAATTAAATTTAACCTAAATAAAATCTAACATATTTTTCTAACTACTTTTCTAACATATTTTACTAACTACTTTTCTAACACATTTGCTAACATATTTTTCTAACTACATTTTTCTAACTACTTTTCTAACTTATTTTCTAACTATTTTTCTTTCTATTTTTCTAAATATTTTTCCTAACATTTTTTTCTAACTAGAATCAGAGGGGAGGCCGGCGGCCAGCGTGCTCACCTGCAGAGAGGGGGCATCGGAGGGCGATGCGGCGGCGGCTCGGGCGGCGTGGCGGCGCGGGCTCGGTCGGGCGCGGCGGCTCGGGCGATGCACGCGCGCGGCGGCTCGGGCGATGCGGCGGTCGGGCGCGGCGGCGGCTCGGCCACGGAAACCGGCGACCGCAAGTCTCCTCCGCGCGACGAACTGAAACGGCTAAGTGTGAGCGTGGGGAAGAAGGAGGGGGCGGCGCGGGGCTTATATACCCCCCCTTTAGTCCCGGTTGGTGGCTTCAACCGGGACTAAAGGGTCTTTAGTTTCGGTTGGTGGCTTCAACCGGGACTAAAGACTTTTCGGTGGTTCGCGCCCGAGTCCCAGACCTTTAGTCCCGGTTGGTGAAATGAACCGGGACTAAAGGTGTAATAAATGCACGCCAATGGACAGATTTTTCAGATTTCATTTGAAAATATGAATTTTGAATTTCAAATTGAATAACTTATGCAGATTTTAGAATTTGATAAAACTTTGAATATGAAAAGTGTTTGAAATTGAATAACTAATTCAAAACTATTTTCTATTTTCAAAATCAATTATTCTAACTATTCAAACAATTAACTATTTTGCCATTTTCAATTAAAACAATATTGATTAAAATTCTTTTTGCATATTTTAGAATTTGATAAAACTATGAATATGAAAAGTGTTTGAAATTGAATAACTAATTCAAAACTATTTTCTATTTTCAAAATCAATTATTCTAACTATTCAAACAATTAACTATTTTGCCATTTTCAATTAAAACAATATTGAGTAAAATTCTTTTTGCATATTTTAGAATTTGATAAAACTATGAATATGAAAAGTGTTTGAAATTGAATAACTAATTCAAAACTATTTTCTATTTTCAAAATCAATTATTCTAACTATTCAAACAATTAACTATTTTGCCATTTTCAATTAAAACAATATTGATTGAAATTCTTTTTGCATATTTTAGAATTTGATAAAACTATAAATATGAAAAGTGTTTGAAATTGAATAACTAATTCAAAACTATTTTCTATTTTCAAAATCAATTATTCTAACTATTCAAACAATTAACTATTTTGCCATTTTCAATTAAAACAATATTGATTAAAATTCTTTTTGCATATTTTAGAATTTGATAAAACTATGAATATGAAAAGTGTTTGAAATTGAATAACTAATTCAAAACTATTTTCTATTTTCAAAATCAATTATTCTATCTATTCAAACAATTAACTATTTTGCCATTTTGCATACTTCTGAATCTGACAAAACTTGGAATATAAAAAGGGTTCGAATTTGAATAACTAACCCAAAATCATACATTTACATAAAAGGTTTAATACATTATTACACATCACCAACATCCCCATCTAGTGTTGGAGTTTCCTTCTGCACCGTAACCATGGAGTATCTTCTTTGTTTAAGAGGATGGTTGGGTCAGTGTTCACTCTGAAGGGGGGAATTTCATCAAACTTGTTATAATCTTCTGACATATCTGTCTTGTCCTCCACTCCCACGATGATTCTTTTCCCTGAGAGAACAATGTGTCGCTTTGGCTCATCGTGTGATGTATTCATTTTCTTATCTTTTCTCTTTATCGGTTTTGTAGACATGTCCTTCACATAGAAAACCTGAGCGACATCGTTGGCTAGGACGAATGGTTCGTCCATGTACGCAAGATTATTGAGATCCACTGTTGTCATGCCATACTTTTGGTCTACAACTAGCCCGCCTCCTGTCAGCTTGACCCATTTGCACCGAAACAAAGGGACCTTAAAAGACGGTCCATAGTCAAGTTCCCATATCTCCTCTATGTAACCATAATATGTGTCCTTTGTCCCATTATCGTGTACTGCATTAAAGCGGACACCACTGTTTTGATTGGTGCTCTTTTTATCTTGGGCGACCGTGTAAAATGTATTCTCATTTATCTCGTAACCCTGGAAAGTCAATATAGTTGAAGATGGTTTCTTGGCCAACATGGACAGCTCATATCCAACAGTGGCATCATTTATGAGAAGTGTTTGCAACCAACCACCAAAAGTCGCCATGTGCAACTTTGTAATCCAGGAGTTAGACTGCCCTGGGTTTTCCGAGCGTACAATATTCTTGTGTCGCTCCATATACGGCTCCACCAACGTGGAATTTCGTAAAACTGTGTAGTGTGCTTCACTCAAAGAATGTCCGTCCATACAGTATGCTGATTTTATTCCTAGCGTGCCTTTTCCACTTAGTCTCCCCTCATGCCGCGATTGAGGAAGACCAATCGGGTTCAGGTCAGAAACAAAGTCAACACAAAACTCAATGACCTCCTCTGTTAGATAGCCCTTGGAGATGCTTCCTTCTGGCCTAGCGCGGTTATGCACATATTTCTTTAAGACTCCCATGAACCTCTCAAAGGGGAACATATTGTGCAGAAATACCGGACCGAGAATGGTAATCTCTTCGACTAGGTGAACTAAGAGATGCGTCATAATATTGAAGAAGGACGGTGGGAACACCAACTCGAAGCTGACAAGACATTGGGCCACATCATTCTGTAACCGTTGTAGATCTTCTGGATTGATTACCTTCTGCGAAATTGCATTGAGGAATGCACATAGCTTCACAATCGGTACTCAAACATTTTCCGGTAGAATCCCCCTCAGTGCAACCGGAAGCAATTGCGTCATAAGCACGTGGCAGTCATGAGACTTTAGGTTTTGGAATTTTTTCTCTGCCATATTTATTATTCCCTTTATATTTGACGAGAATCCAGATGGGACCTTGATACTGCTCAGGCATTCAAAAAATATTTCCTTCTCTTCTTTGGTAAGAGTGTAGCTCGCAGGACCCTTAGAATCCTCCGGATGCATGCCGTCTCTTCTTTTCATACGGTGCTGGTCCTCACGTGCTTTCGGTGTATCTTTTGTCTTCCCATACAAGCCCAAGAATCCTAGTAGGTTCACGCAAACATTCTTCGTCATGTGCATCACGTCGATTGCAGAGCGGACCTCTAGCAATCTCCAATACTCAAGCTCCCAAAATATAGATTTCTTCTTCCACATGGGTGCATGTCCGCTAGCATCATTCGGAACAGACAGACTGCTAGGACCCTTTCTAAAGATTACTTCTAAATCTTTGACCATATCAAATATATCATCACCAGTATGGCATTTAGGCTTGCCCCGGACTTCTGCCTCGCCGTTGCAATTCTTGTCTTTTTTCTTCAATTGATGTTTGGGCGAAAGAAATCAACGATGCCCGAGATACACCACCTTCTTAATTTTATCCAAATATATACTATCGATCTCACCTAAACAGTGTGTGCATGCATTGTATCCCTTGTTTGTCTGTCCTGAAAGGTTACTAAGAGCAGGCCAATCATTGATGGTCACGAACAGCAACGCTCGTAGATCAAATTCCTCTTGTTTGTACTCATCCCACACACGAACATCTTCAGTCTGCCACAGCTGTAAAAGTTCATCAACTAATGGCCTTAGATACACATCAATGTCATTGCCGGGTTGCTTCAGGCCTTGGATAAGCACTGGCATCATAATAAACTTTCGCTTCATGCACAACCAAGGAGGAAGGTTATAGATACATAGAGTCACGGGCCAGGTGCTATGACTGCAGCTCTGCTCCCCAAAAGGATTCATGCCATCTGTACTTAGACCAAACCTCAGGTTCCGTGCATCTTCCGTAAACTCCGGGAAATCTCTATCGATTTTTCTCCACTGCGACCCATCAGCGGGGTGTCTCAACATCTCGTCACTCTTACAGTCTTCTTTGTGCCACCTCAACAACTTGGCATGCTCTTTGTTTCTGAACAAACGTTTCAACCGTGGTATTATAGGTGCATACCACATCACCTTGGCAGGAACCCTCTTCCTGGGGCGCTCGCCCTCAACATCACCAGGGTCATCTCGCCTGATCTTATACCGAAATGCACTGCACACCGGGCATGCATTCAAATTCTCGTACTCACCGCGGTAGAGAATACAGTCATTAATGCATGCATGTATCTTCTGCACCTCCAATCCTAGAGGGCAGACAATCTTCTTTGCTTCATACGTACTGGCGGACAATTCGTTATCCTTTGGAAGCATCTTCTTCATAATTTTCAGCAACTTTTCAAATCCCTTGTCAGATAAACCACTCTCTGCTTTCCATTGCAGCAATTCCAGCGTGCTTCCTAGCTTTTTCTGGCCGTCTTCATAATTTGGGTACAAATCCTTTTTGTGATCATCTAACATGCGTTCCAACTTCTCCCTCTCCTTTTCACTTTCACAGTCAATTTGTGCATCAACAATGACCTGACCAAGATCATCAGCGGGCACATCTGATGCCCGTTCTTCACCTTCTTCTTCTACTTCATTATCTTCCATTGCGGTATCGGTGGTTTCAGGGAACTCAGGATAGTTGTCATCATTCTCTTCTTCATCGTTGTCTTCCATCATAACCCCTCTCTCCCCATGCTTGGTCCAACAATTATAGCCGGACATGAAACCGAACCGGAACAGGTGGATGTGAAGGGTCTTTGTGGAGGGGTAATCCTTCTCACTTCGACAAACACCGCATGGACAACACATAAAACCATTCCGCTTGGTTGCCTCAGCCACATTGAGAAAAGAATGCACGCCTTTAATGAAATCTCCAGAGCGTCGATTGGCATACATCCATGCTCGGCTCATCTGCATTATATAAGTACATATCAAACGCAAATCAAATATACAATTTCTATTTCTATCTCTAATTTTAGTTTGATAAGTAAGAATAAGTTAACAAAACTTTAGTCCCGGCTGGTGGGTACAACCGGGACTAAAGGTAGTTTTTGTGTCATCTAACAAAACCATCGGTGGGATAAGGACGTGTGGGTAACCTTTAGTCCCGGCTGGTGGGTACAACCGGGACTAAAGGTGGTTTTTGTGTCATCTAACAAAACCGTCGGTGGGATAAGGACGTGTGGGTAACCTTTAGTCCTGGCTGGTGGGTACAACCGGGACTAAAGGTGGTTTTGTGTCATCTAACAAAACTATCGGTGGGATAAGGATGTGTGGGTAACCTTTAGTCCCGGCTGGTGGGTGCAACCGAGACTAAAGCTGTCGGCAGGATAAGGATGCGTGGGTGGATGCACTGCTCGATGAGATAAAGCATGTAGCGCACGACGCCCCTATCGGAGGAACAAGACAAAGTAGACGCGGCGCCGTGCCTATAAAAGGAGCATCGATACGCCATGGCAAGCACAACTCAAAGGCAGGGAGAGTTTCATCCTCATGGATGGAGGAAAGGATTGGGAAATCTCCCGTGGCGGAGCTTCTCGAAGATGTCGTTGGTGCTCACGCCCTACAGCATCTTCGGAAGCTTCGCCTCGGAATAATTTCCCTGCAAGCCCGTGAAAGACTCCATCTCCTCTAACAGTTATGGAGGAAAGGGTTGAGAAATCTCCCATGGCGGAGCTTCTCGAAGATGTCGTTGGTGCTCACGCCCTACGGCATCTTCGGAAGCTCCGCCTCGGAAAAATTTCCCTGCAAGCCCGTGAAAGACTCCATCTCCTCTAACAGTGTTGCGTAAAGGGTTGGGAAATCTCCCGTGGTGGAGCTTCTCGAAGATGTCGTTGGTGCTCACGCCCTATGGCATCTTCGGAAGCTCCACCTCAGAAAAATTTCCCTGTAAGCCCGTGAAAGACTCCATCTCCTCTAACAGTGTTGGGTAAAGGGTTGGAAATCTCCCGTGGCGGAGCTTCTCGAAGATGTCGTTGGTGCTCACGCCCTACGACATCTTTGGAAGCTCCGCCTCGGAAAAATTTCCCTGCAAGCCCGTGAAAGACTCCATCTCCTCTAACAGTGTTGCGTAAAGGGTTGGGAAATCTCCCGTGGCGGAGCTTCTTGAAGATGTCGTTGGTGCTCACGCCCTACGGCATCTTCGGAAGCTCCGCCTCGGAAAATTTCCCTGCAAGCCTGTGAAAGACTCCATCTCCTCTAACAGTGTTGGATAAAGGGTTGGGAAATCTCCCGTGGCGGAGCTTCTCGAAGATGTCGTCGGTGCTCACGCCCTACGGCATCTTCGGAAGCTCCGCCCTATGGCATCTATCTCTATTTCTATCACTATTTCTATTTTTCTATTTCTATCTCTATCTCTATTTCTATTTCTATGTTAGCTATGTCTACTTCTATTTTTATTTTTAATTCTATCTCTATCTCTATCTCTCTATCTTTATTTTAATTTTCTATTTTATATTTCTATCTATATCTCTATCTCTACCTCTATTTTTACCTCTATCTTCATCTACTTCTACACATAATCAAATGAACATCTAAATAATTGCTCCTATAAAAAAATCACAAATCTCTCTACTTCTAGAGCATTAAATGAGCTAAATTACCAATAAAAAACAAAAGCACAAAGTTCCTCACCTTTTAGTCCACTTAGATTGAAGTGGGGACATCAATTTGTGACAAAAAATGGTGGTCAAAGAGGATGAACTCGAGCTAGGCTTGTTGCATGAAGAACACTTGAGAGTGGAGAGGGGGAGTGGCTGGCTCGGGGAGGAAGAAGGAGCTGTTTTATATAGGAAAGTCATTAGTCCCGGTTGGTAATACCAACCGGGACTAAAGACTTGGTCTTTAGTCCCGGTTGGTGTTACCAGCCGGGACTAATGAGTCTGGCAACGGTCGGATTCGACCCTAGAGCCTTTAGTCCCGGTTCGTAATACGAACCGGGACTAAAGGTTCAAAATGAACCGGGACTAATGGTTTCTGGGGTCCTGCGGCCGAAAAAGCAGTGGGGCCCAGGGCATCAGTCCCGGTTCATATTGCAACCGGGACTAATGCCCTGGAATATTAGACCGGTTTTCCACTAGTGTGTCATCAAAATGCTTAGTTGGCATTACTGAAAGATCATATCGAGCCCCATGTGTGGTTTTGGTAATTAATGACAATCCCTATGGACTAATGGTTGCATTGAGTTATATGTGTAGGACTTGTCCATAGACAATGCTTGAACCATTTGTTGGAGTCAAGGTTGTAAGAAGAAGATTATGTGTTGACCAAGGTGTTATTCAAGGAGTGATCCAAAGATTGGTCTTAAGGGAGTTGAGCTTATCTCAAGTGTGTCTTGAAGAATAAGATTGAGTGAGCTCTCATGTGTATCCTCAAGACACCATCATTATGGAGAAAGAAGAATTGATTCAAGGATTGATCAAGTCAAAGCGCAAGTTCAAGATGAGCAACTAGAAGAGAACATATGCTTGAAGCTTGCCATCTATATTGTGATCATGGATATGTGAAGATATGCTTAAAGAGAGTCTCTTCCATAGTAGAGTATGGGGGAGCAATCCGCAAGACTTCACCAAGCAAGCTCAATCAAGAAAGGTGGTCCAACTTGAGAAGATCAAGATCGTCTTTATCCACCTCAAGTGGAATGCTCAAGGCAAAGGTATGATAGTGTTAGGGTTTCTTTCTTACCGGTCTCATGGTGTTATTTGTGAGACCGGGTTATAGGATCGGTAGCCGTACTATCAAGAGGGGCTCTCGAGTGAGTAACTTAATTGTATCATTCGGAGAGAGCTCAAACCTTTGCATACTTGGCATCATCTTTCTTGGTTCTTATTTGGGTTTTATCCATGTGAGGTTCTAGAGCTTGTGGTTATTTCCATGACAAGCTCTAGCTCATCAAAAACGGATTTCGCATGAAGCTCTTATTGCGTTTTTGATGTTTGGAGGTTTTACCGATTTGCCTTCAAAAAGAGGTCAAACCTTTCATCATTTGGTTTTATACTCCCTTGTTGGACTATGATGTTTCTATGGATGAAGTTGTAGAGCTCGTTGTGGTGATTCCAACGAGCCCAAGATCATCGAAAACGGAGACCGGGTGAAAAAGTTATCACCGTTTTCGTATTGCATTTCTGTTCGGCGTCACCCAGTAAGGGGGGCGGATATTCCGGCCAGGGGGGGCGGATTATCCGGCCTGGGGGTGAAAATTTCGTGTCGGAATTTCTGCTAAGGACTTGGCTCGGCGTCACCCAGATATGGGGCCGGATATTCCGGCCAGGGGGGCCGGATATTCCGGCCTGGGATGCTGTAACGGTCATATTTCGTTGGGGGGACCTATAAAAGGCCCCCCTTCTTCCCCAAGGGCTGCTAGCTCGTTTTTCCTCTCTTTCTCTCTCTCCCACCATTGTTGACCTTGGAAAGCTTGCCCATCTCTCAATCCCTCCCATGATTCTTGAATATTTTTGAGGGAAAAGGGAGAGGAGATCTAGATCTATATTTCCACCAATCACTTTCTCCTCTTTGTGAGGGGAACCCATTGAATCTAGATCTTGGAGTTCTTTGTGGATTTCCTTTGTTCTTCCTCTCATATCTCTCCATAGCATTAGTTTCTTTGGTAGGATTTGAGTGAGAAGGATTTGAGCACCTTGTGTGCTCTTGCCATTGCATAAGTTGCATCGGTTTGAGTTCTCCCCGGAGATTTGAGTAAGTGAAAGTTTGTGAGCTTATTACTCTTGGGTTCTTGGAACCCTAGACGGCTTTGTGGCTTTGTGGTGCCTTGGTGGCTATTCTTGGGAGCCTCCAATTAAGTTGTGGATGCGTGCCCCAAGCTTTGTGTAAAGGCCCGGTTCCGCCTTGAGGAACCCCTTAGTGGAAGAGTGAGCTAGGCCTTTGTGGCGCAAGCTCACACCGGAGAATAGGGTGAGGCCTTTGTGGCGTTGGTTAGGCCTTTGTGGCGATACCACACCCCTCCAACGAGACGTACTCCTTTCAAGGGAGGAACTCGGGAATACATCATCGTCTCCGCGTGCCTCGGTTATTTCTATACCCGAGCTCTTTACTTATGCACTTTACATTGTGATAGCCTTCGTGCTTGAAGTCATATATCTTGCTATCACCTTGTTACTTGTATTGCTTAGCATAAGTTGTTGGTGCACATAGGTGAGCCTAGTTTATTTAGGTTTTATGTGCTTGACAAAATAAACGCTAGTTTAATTCCGCTTTTGTTCAAGCCATTCGTAAAATTTGATATCGCCTATTCACCCCCCCCCCCCCTCTAGGCGACATCTGTTTCCTTTCAATTGGTATCAGAGCCCGGTCTCTCATTTTAGGCTTTACCGCCTTGAGAGCAAAGATGTCGGCTAGGGGATTAGTGCACAATGACACTTTTATATTTGATGGCACAAATTATGATACTTGGAAAATTCACATGCTTAATTATTTTCAGGTCATGGACCCATCTATGGAGCGAATTGTAGATGTGGGTTTTTCTCCTCCAAAGGATACTCAAAATCTATCTTTAGAGGATGAGAAAAACCTGCATCTCAATGCTCAAGCTACTCATGTGATTGTTAATGCTTTGAGCGATGTAGTTACCTTCTCTATCATGCCTTTTCGGAGCGCTCATGAGATATGGACAAAGCTTCAAGAAAAATATGGTGTGTCCAAGATTATTGGGGATGATTGTATTCCTTCCACTTCCGGCCGCAATGAACTTTCATCCACTTCACCAAAGTGTGGCAAGACACAAGGTAATGATATGGTGAGTGGTGATGAAACTTGCAATGGTGATAGTATGCTTACTTTTGATGATCCTTCATCTCTATCTTATTGCAATGCTTCATCTTTGGACTTAAACACTTGTAGCCCCATAAATGTTTTACATGCTTGTGTTGATAGTCCTTGCATATCATGTGTAAATTTCTTGAATAAATCTCATGATGATATGCTTGCTTTGTCTAGTTTCCATGATACAAATGCTTCTATTTCCTCTAGTATTTGTGATGCTAACCATATAGAGGAAATCGAAGAGTCTTTGGGCCAAGACAAGGTCTTGATTGGAGCTTCAAGTATTTCTTCATCTTCTTCTTCTCACGGTTCCCACATATGCCTTATGGCTAGGTCTTCAAATCATAATGATGTTGAGGACAATGGTGAGGATGAGGAAAATGAAGAAGACTATATTGAGTATTTAAACAAGAAGGGTAAGGTGGTCTTTGATGCTTTGCATAACCATAAAAATGTTTTGCCCAACTTCTTTGAAATCATGAGTTGTGCTATTGAGAGCACGAAACTCATTGAGATGAAGGAAGAACAAATTGATAAAATGTTTTCTCTTGAGCGTGAGTATGCCAATGATATCCATGATTTAAAATATGCTCTAGAGGAAGAGCAAGAGCTTCGGGTTTCTCTTGAGGAGAAGCTTGAATCCATTGAGGAGTCATGTAATGAAATTATTTCTAAACTCACTAAAGAATGTGACCTCGCTCTTGCCAAGTTGTCTTCTCCTATTCATAATGATAATGATGCATGTGCTACTAACTCTACTTCTTGTGAAGCATCTATTTTGAAGGAGAATGTTGAGCTAAGGGCTCAACTTGAATTGCTAACTAGCAAGTATGGGAAATTGGAAGAAATTCATGAAAAGCTATCTAGCTCTAATGAGGATCTTCTAGTGTCCCATGCTCGCCTAAAGTTAGCTCATGAGGCTATATCTACAAAGGTAACATCTTGTGAGCCTCATGTGGGCACTAGCACTATTTCCCAAAATGCAATATTGCCATGTGCTAGTCCTAGTAATTCATCCACTCATACTATTGCTACATCTAGTGATGAATTACCCTCCTTGCCTTGTTGCTCTAACAATGTAGCCTCTACTTCCACTAGTACTTGTGTTGTCACTAACCATGTAGAGGAAATCAAAGAGCTCAAGGCCCAAGTTACTTCATTGAAGAAAGACTTGGAAAAATGTCATGAAGGGAAGTCCACACTCAACAAGATCTTGAGTGTGCAACAATCCCCCAATGACAAGAGTGGACTTGGATTTATCTCTAACAACAAGAAGAAGTCCAAAATATACAAGAAGAAGAAGGGCCAAGAACAAGTCAAGAATTTGGCCAAGATTGTTTGCTTCAAGTGCAAAATTGAAGGGCACCATGTTAGAACTTGCCCTTTGAAGAAAAATGCACTTAGTGAGAAGCAACAAGGGAAGCGGCCTCAAGTTCAAGCCCTTGCTCAACCTCAAGTTGAAGAAAGGTCACTTCCCAAGAAAAATCAAGCTAATGCTCCCCTTGTGGAGAAACCAAGTGAGAAGAAGGTGAAGAAAAGAACTTGCTACATATGCCATGAGAAGGGTCACCTATCTTCTTCATGCACTAGTGGTAACTCATCCAACCCTATCATAATTGAAGATGCTTATTCACTTTGCAAGGATAAGGTTGGCAATGTGTTTGCCAAATTTGTTGGTGCTCAAAGTGGTGTCAAGAAAAGAACCATTTGGGTTGCCAAACCTATTGTTTCTAACTTCTTAGGACCCAACTTGGTTGGGGACCAACAAGCCATTACTTGAACAATAGGTGTTGGTGGAGGGCATTGGAGACTTGGCTATATCATGAAGAATTAAGGGATCTTCATCAATTATATTTTCTCAAGTCAAGTCATTTGGATTATCTTATTTCTATCATATATCCAATGTTCCTCCTTGCGGTAACATGTATTCAACTTATCTACCTTGAAAGTTACTCGGCCCTTTACATGTGTTGGGTTTTGTATCTTGCATGTGTTTGTATATGTTGTGCTTCCTACTTGCTTCATTTTGAGTAATCAAGTATGTGCATGTTGGTTTGCACACCATGTATGGTTGTTCTTGTTGAGCCTTTTGCATCTCGTTTTATCTTACTTGGCTCTTGTGAGAGATTATTGGACCATCCAATTTTGGGGGAGTGATATGCTTTGCACTTCACAATCCTAAAAATGTGTGTACATGAGGAATACCACTTAGTGTTGATATTTGAAGATTATCTAGTTTCTATGTGGTATGTCATTCTCATGAGAAATTCAAATTCTATAATGTCCATTAATCATCTTGTTGGGTTTTATTTGCCTCTTGTGAAAAATAAATGTTTTATCACATTATGGGGGAGTAATATGCTTTGTGCATACTACAAACCAATATAATGTGTATTTTTGAGGTTGTGTCACATAGTGTTGATATTGTAAATTATCTTGCTTCTATGTGGCATGTTTTCTCAAACAATTTCCAATTTGCCAAATTGTTTTATTGCTCTTGTTTTAGATCTTGTTTGTGAGATACTTTCTTGATAGGGTTTTCCTAAAATGTGGAATGCTACATCAAAGTTGGAAAACCATTTGCTTCAAGTTATCTTAATCATTGCTTTGCATGATTGTTTAACTATTTGAGTCTATCAAGAATATCTTCTTTAGCATGGTGATTAATTCTTATCCTTCTCCGTATGCTTCTTTGTTGTGAAGATGATCTTGGATTTATATGTAAACTACCACCGGGAAATAAATCCAAATACCTCTTATTCTTGGACAATTGGTACTATATCATGTGGGACATGTATATTGATCATCTTTACATTGGCTATTGCTTTTAATTGCCTTATCTCTAGCCAAAAATGTATTTGTTTTAGCTCCCATTGTCTTCCATGACTTTTGCTATCCCATTTGATTTTGTTGAACTTGTTTTGTGTTATTTATATGTAGGTAGATGTGATGATCCCACTTGTGTGCATTTTGTATTCAAATGCAAAATCATAAATAATGCACTAATCTTGGGGGAGCTCTCCTATATTTGTTATAACACACTCTTTGTGCTTATTTCAATTGGTATTGGTTTTTTGTTGGAAGACAAATCTTTTCTTTTTGGTACTTTGTGTGCCATCATAAAAAGTGTGGAGAGTTTGGTTTGTTTATTTGAACCTTGCTCTCTTTGGGAGTTGGTGATCTCATTCCTTATTATTTATTTCTTACTCTTAAAATGAGATATGTCTTTGAGCATGTGTGTTTTAATTATGTTTTATGCTCATTGGCTTTTGCTTGGTTCACTAGTTGAACTTTGGAGTCAATCTTGTGTTGATTTGATTCTTTGATATAATTTGGACAACCTTTTGTAGCTTCACAATTTTGTGTGCTCGCTTGTCCTTCTTGGTGTTTTGTCCAAATCGTATCTCCTTTGGCTCTTGAAAGTCATGTGCATGCATATTTACTAAATGCATACTTTATGGCATGCTTTGCTTTCTTTGATCAAATATATAGGAGAAGCTCCATCAAATCCTAAATCGGCTAAGATGTGCATGAAATTCAATTTCATATATATATATATATGCACATATTTATGTGGAGTTTGTCCTATATGTTGTAGTTTCTAACTACTTTGGACCCAATGAGTTTGGGGACCATCTTGTACTTGAACTTTGTTTTAGGTACATGGAGATATATTGGTGCTTGTCTCAATAATAAGGATGAAGTGGTGACTAAATGATAATTTGAGGCAAGCTAGGATTATTGAAGAACTCCTATCTACTACATCCTACCATTATATCTCGGTAACAAGTATCTTCTTCATGCATACTTCTCTAGTATCCAACCTTGTGTAGGTTGTTTTATGGCATTAAAAATAATGTGGTTCTTGCAAGGATTCTAATGAAACCTCTTTATTGCAAATATGAGCAAGTTGAGATGAGGACATATTATTGGGAACATATAAAAATCATGCTCATGATTCTCCTATCCCATATATGTCAACTTAGCAATCTTTTTGCATATCAATTCCTCAATAAGCTCACATGTGCAAAATTGATGAAATTGCAAATTTATTTCTTCCGTTTGGTATCCTTCGTTTTGATACTTGTTGTTTTTATCAAAGCATCCCAACTATCTTCTTTCCCTTGTTGATATTTGTGATGTCTTTGACATGTTGGTGGTTGAAGTTTGTCAATATACAATAAGATAAATTGAGCCTTTGGCCATGCTTTAAAAGCAAAAATCTCATTGGTATATTGCATGCCTTCATTTTGGATATCATGTTCTATTCTTAGTATCTATTTTGTGTGTACATGGTTCTTTGTGATAATTATCTTTGTGATATTGTCTACTTAGAATCTTATACACATGAGAGATGATATCTCATTATTTGATATCTTATTTGAACCTTATATGTTGGGATGGAATGCTAAGCAACATCATTCATTGAAGACTATGTGGATGCTCTATGCTAATCCTTGTATTAGTCTTATAATATGTTGTGTCATTTCTCTCACACATTCCTTGGTTGAGCCTTTTATATGTTATCTCTTACTTTTTGCTCAACCATTTCTTTGATGCAAGTGTTAAGCTTAATTTCTTCTCTATGATCTCTTGCAAATGGTTGCGCTTTAAATGTTATTGAGGGAGTGAGGATTCCATGTTGTGCAAATTGTATTCAAATACAAACATTCCAATTTTTGCACGTACCTTGGGGAGCTTCTCATTTCATTTAAAGCACCATTTTGCGGTTAGCATAGTATTTAATTTCACTTGGTATCATATTGTGTTGAATAATATTGAGGGAGTGATGATTCCATGTGTGTGCACCTTATCTTCAACTCAATAGAATATTTTGTGCACACACCTTGGGGAGCTTCCTCATATTATTTAGAGCACCTTTTCGATCTTATCATAAAATCTTTATTCAGTTTGTTCTTTGGATTGTTTGATTGCTCTCTTCATTTGTTGAAGTTTATCCATCGTGTTTTTTTTTTGCAATCTTTGATCCTCAATATAGTTTGGTTTCCTTCATATATTTGTCTTTGTATATGTGCATGTGTCTTCACTTATTTCTTTTGGATATGCACACCATTTTGGAGGAACTCACACTATATTGGCCTTCTAATTTTTTCGCCCATTTTGGCAATGGATGCCAATGGGGGAGAAGTTTCGAGGGTTTAAAGGGAATTGGCTTTTATGCTTTGGTTTGTTCTTAAGCATTTGCCTTGCATGCTTTGCATGGTTGAGTATATAGTCGAAACTCCACCAACAACCTTCGTTGGCAATATATGCAATGAAATCAAGATCATTCACACGTGCATAGATTGTGGGGGAGTTTGCTCTATATATGGTGGTTTTACTAACATCACATACTCTTGTAGTATTTGATGTTAGTACAACCATTTTGGTTCTTTGAATTCATTATATAAACCCTCTCAAAGAGATTGTCATCAATTACCAAAATGGGGGAGATTGAAAGATCATATCGAGCCCCATGTGTGGTTTTGGTAATTAATGACAATCCCTATGGACTAATGGTTGCATTGAGTTATATGTGTAGGACTTGTCCATAGACAATGCTTGAACCATTTGTTGGAGTCAAGGTTGTAAGAAGAAGATTATGTGTTGACCAAGGTGTTATTCAAGGAGTGATCCAAAGATTGGTCTTAAGGGAGTTGAGCTTATCTCAAGTGTGTCTTGAAGAATAAGATTGAGTGAGCTCTCATGTGTATCCTCAAGACACCATCATTATGGAGAAAGAAGAATTGATTCGAGGATTGATCAAGTCAAAGCGCAAGTTCAAGATGAGCAACTAGAAGAGAACATATGCTTGAAGCTTGCCATCTATATTGTGATCATGGATATGTGAAGATATGCTTAAAGAGAGTCTCTTCCATAGTAGAGTATGGGGGAGCAATCCGCAAGACTTCACCAAGCAAGCTCAATCAAGAAAGGTGGTCCAACTTGAGAAGATCAAGATCGTCTTTATCCACCTCAAGTGGAATGCTCAAGGCAAAGGTATGATAGTGTTAGGGTTTCTTTCTTACCGGTCTCATGGTGTTATTTGTGAGACCGGGTTATAGGATCGGTAGCCGTACTATCAAGAGGGGCTCTCGAGTGAGTAACTTAATTGTATCATTCGGAGAGAGCTCAAACCTTTGCATACTTGGCATCATCTTTCTTGGTTCTTATTTGGGTTTTATCCATGTGAGGTTCTAGAGCTTGTGGTTATTTCCATGACAAGCTCTAGCTCATCAAAAACGGATTTCGCATGAAGCTCTTATTGCGTTTTTGATGTTTGGAGGTTTTACCGGTTTGCCTTCAAAGAGAGGTCAAACCTTTCATCATTTGGTTTTATACTCCCTTGTTGGACTATGATGTTTCTATGGATGAAGTTGTAGAGCTCGTTGTGGTGATTCCAACGAGCCCAAGATCATCGAAAACGGAGACCGGATGAAAAAGTTATCACCGTTTTCGTATTGCATTTCTGCTCGGCGTCACCCAGTAAGGGGGGGCGGATATTCCGGCCAGGGGGGCGGATTATCCGGCCTGGGGGCGAAAATTTCGTGTCGGAATTTCTGCTAAGGACTTGGCTCGGCGTCACCCAGATATGGGGCCGGATATTCCGGCCAGGGGGGCCGGATATTCCGGCCTGGGATGCTGTAACGGTCATATTTCGTTGGGGGGACCTATAAAAGGCCCCCCTTCTTCCCCAAGAGCTGCTAGCTCGTTTTTCCTCTCTTTCTCTCTCTCCCACCATTGTTGACCTTGGAAAGCTTGCCCATCTCTCAATCCCTCCCATGATTCTTGAATATTTTTGAGGGAAAAGGGAGAGGAGATCTAGATCTATATTTCCACCAATCACTTTCTCCTCTTTGTGAGGGGAACCCATTGAATCTAGATCTTGGAGTTCTTTGTGGATTTCCTTTGTTCTTCCTCTCATATCTCTCCATAGCATTAGTTGCTTTGGTAGGATTTGAGTGAGAAGGATTTGAGCACCTTGTGTGCTCTTGCCATTGCATAAGTTGCATCGGTTTGAGTTCTCCCCGGAGATTCGAGTAAGTGAAAGTTTGTGAGCTTATTACTCTTGGGTTCTTGGAACCCTAGACGGCTTTGTGGCTTTGTGGTGCCTTGGTGGCTATTCTTGGGAGCCTCCAATTAAGTTGTGGATGCGTGCCCCAAGCTTTGTGTAAAGGCCCGGTTCCGCCTTGA
This sequence comes from Dactylis glomerata, assembly GCA_007115705.1. Lineage (NCBI taxonomy): Eukaryota > Viridiplantae > Streptophyta > Magnoliopsida > Poales > Poaceae > Dactylis > Dactylis glomerata. The sequence continues at coordinate 95,940 of QXEO01000158.1, read as the reverse complement.
GGAACCCCTTAGTGGAAGAGTGAGCTAGGCCTTTGTGGCGCAAGCTCACACCGGAGAATAGGGTGAGGCCTTTGTGGCGTTGGTTAGGCCTTTGTGGCGATACCACACCCCTCCAACGAGACGTACTCCTTTCAAGGGAGGAACTCGGGAATACATCATCGTCTCCGCGTGCCTCGGTTATTTCTATACCCGAGCTCTTTACTTATGCACTTTACATTGTGATAGCCTTCGTGCTTGAAGTCATATATCTTGCTATCACCTTGTTACTTGTATTGCTTAGCATAAGTTGTTGGTGCACATAGGTGAGCCTAGTTTATTTAGGTTTTATGTGCTTGACAAAATAAACGCTAGTTTAATTCCGCTTTTGTTCAAGCCATTCGTAAAATTTGATATCGCCTATTCACCCCCCCCCCCCTCTAGGCGACATCTGTTTCCTTTCAATTACATGTTGTTGATGTTACTACCTATGTTACTCCCCACTATGAGTAGTCTGTACATGCCCTTAAAGCCTGTCTTCAATTTTTTTTCTAGACAGACTACTCGGCTGATTCTTCCATATCTGGTCCATTACGAGAAGCACCTAGCTCGGTCTTGTCTTAGAATTCGACTCCGCTTAGGAGTACTCTTTTGTTTATTTTCTTTGTCACGATCAGATCAACGTTTTTTGTTCGATAGGTTTCGGCTAGGCTGGCTATTTTCTCCGAGTGTGTATTTTCTCTGTCTACAAAATAGTTGGAATGATGTGGTTTAACGTGGCGTCTCTATTTTAAAATCTCTTATTATGCTTTTGGTATATAATAGATTGATAGAAATAGAAGATAGATGATGAGCCAAGTTTGTCCTCATCCAAACCTACCTTCATCACTTTACAAACTAGGTTCGAGAGAAGCTGTTGTGGTATGCGCACCCTGATTATCCAGATAAGTGGGGTCCAAAAAGGCGAAGTTTTTCCATACGCCACTTGTCAGAACATTGATCTCACTTGTCAAAACATGATCTCATTTTCATTACGACCTAGTCTAATGCCAATGCTATTTTGCTTTGAAGAAACAAACGGAGACGAAAAACATAAAAATGACTTGGCCGAGAGTTGCAGTCTCCACAGGCGCGGTCAACGAAGCGGCACGGCCTCGTGGCATCCTTGGTGAAGCAGTATCAGCACGGAGCGATCCATCACACTCACAAGGAGTCACGGCCAAGCGGAGCTGTGTCCCCACATGTTGCAGAGGCTCACTGGTGGGCTCAGTAAGTCGGTAGACTGCAACGACAAGGGCGGAAGTGGTGTCGTGGATTATCCACCAACCGAGTGCTCACCGCTCATGGGTGCTCCTATTGAACGCTCGTTACAGACCTTTAGGATGCGCGTCATGCACGAGAAGGTTCATGGGACGTGGCCCACCTTCTCCTTCTTCCCCCTACGCCCTTCTTATCCCATACTTCTTCTTCCTTCTCATGATCTCACCGGCACCTCTACCTCTGCTGCCGACACACCGCTTGCGGCCGTCACCTATGGCTGATGGCACGAGCGCCGACATGCTGCCCCGTGCTCATCGACCCACCCCCACCGCGGTCCATCACCACCCCCGACGTCTCTCTACCCCCCATGACTTTTGGCTCCGGCAAACCCTCCCACACCCCAAACCCTAAGAGCTTGTCGTCGGCGAGTTCCCCGTACCCTAATCCTAAGTTTCATTTTCCACCTTCGCAGGCGACACCGCGGCCAGCCGTGTTGTCCCTGTCTCCAGTGAGGTCTTGGCCTAACCCCCGCGGGGCACCGTGGCCAGCCACGTAGTCCCCACCATCGGTGAGGTTGGTCACCGGCGAGATGGGTCACAACAGCGTCATCAATGCCCGCTCGTTTCATCGAAGTTGTGGAAGAAAGCAAGAACCAACACTGTGGCGCCCATCGGGCCGCGGCCCATATTGCCCAGTTGTGTACCTGTGTTGTGCGGAGCCCCAGATCGGCCGCAGTGAGCGGCAAATAGGAATTGCCATCGCTCATGGGCCCTTCCATCGCCTGCGACATAGCAGGGCGCGCGCCGGTGTCAGCCCGAGGTATGGTCCTGGCCAGCATGTTGGGCCGGCGGCCTCTCGCACAAATCTGCAGGCCACATCACACTCCCCGTAGTGTAAGGATGGCCGTAGTGTAAGGATGGCTGGCGCACGTGAGTTCTTTCCAGCTAGCTGAGCTCCTCACGATAGAGATTTGACTTTGGGTGCCCAATTTGCAATGGAGCAGGAGCAGCCGACAGTGCGATCGCATCGCCAGAGTAGTATATGCATCATGATACATGCAGTCAGCGACTTCAATCCGCTCTGCCTTGGCTGATCAGCAGTGATAACTGCCGCGCAAGTGATCACAAGCACGTGAAGATACATCAACTTGTACTCGCATCATCTCCATGGAAGTTGCAAGCCTTAAGTAAACTTGTGATGCGATCTCAGTAATTAAGAGGCCCATTGACAAAATCTTCGGTAATCATCCGGTGGCTAACAATAATCACCCACGCCCAGCACGAGAGGTAGTTTAAAACTACAGCGGAGCCCTATAAATAACGAGCTTCCGATCATCACTCACATCATCTTTCTTCTTTCATGCAACAGTAGCCATCTAGCTTAACCAGCTCCACCGGCATGGCGACTACCACCAAGCTCATCCTCTCCATTGCCCTCGTCTTCCTCCTGAGCATCGGGCTGTCCAGCGCCATTAGGGTGGTAAACCACGCCGCGAGCGCCGATGGCGAAGGCGGCGGAAGCGGAGTAGCCAGGGGCACCGGCAACAGCTTTGCCTCGGGCGACGGCTCCGGTTACGGATCCGCCGAGGCGTCCGACGTCGACAACTACGCCGCTGCTGATGGCTCTGGCGCCGCCGGCGGCCGTTACCGAGGCCGCAACAAGTCCGCGGCTGGTTACGGGGCTGGCAGCGCGTCCGGCTTGGGCCACGCAGACGCCGGTAAAACGGATACCGGTGGCTCCGCCAACACCAACGGGAACGGCCAAGGTCGTGGCTCAGGGGGGAGCACCGGGAATGGTAGCGGCTCTGGCAACGGCGATGGAAGCGGGTCAGGGGTAAGCGAAAACTATGGACCGGACAGCTCCACCTATGCCAGCAGCGGAGGGGATGGAGGTGCTGACGCCGGCGGCAAGAACGGTGGGTTTGGTCGTGCTTCTGGAGAGGGATCGGGAAGCAGCAGCGGTGTAGCATCAAACCAGAACTAGAGAGCTCCATTTGTACTCGCGGGCTAGCTCGATCTGGCCACTACCTTTCCATGCTTATTTTGTTTACGTTATCTAGTGTCTCTGTGAGAGAGTGACACTGTATGTTTCTTGGAATAAAGTTGTACTCGTGTTTTCTGGTAAATGCCTGGCCAAAGAGCTTATCTCTGAATATCCCTCACACAGACATATTACACCATAGAAATTTTGTCCTATGTGTGTATTCACACGGATACAAATAGACAACCGCGAAAATGAGTCGCCGCCGTGTTAGAGTTGCTCTTCGGATGCGTTGTGTTTTCAAGGGCGAGATTGGTAGCCGCATCTCTTTTTGGGCTCCGTGGGGGCAGACGCTAGCGGGCTAGGATTGCACGAAACGGATCAAAAATCAACTTGGGTGTTTCGTTTGGTGGCCCAGGTCACACAACTAGATGCATTTCAGCCCTGTTTATTGGTGGTTTGCTTGAAGGCAGAAACAGCTAAACTGGATGCAAGGTCGTCTGTTTGGTTCACGCATCGCAGGTTATGTGATCACCTCTTCTCTTCAGTGGTGAGCTTAACATATCACATCACCATGACACTAAGAACAACCTCGTCACACACAGCGAGAAAACAAATGAATTACAACCACATTTAACTATCCCTAGCTACGCACGAATATAAGTTATTCAGTTAACCACACATATGGAAGTAGTTTACCATATCACCGCCACAACATGCATTTGAATCCTAGCTATGTAGGAATAACAGTTCAACATTACAGACCGGGGAATAGTTCAACAATGGCGGCCAAGGGGGTGCAAACCTTCTTCTTCTTGCTTTAGGGTCAACCGTTGACATGGATACGCCTGCCAGGGCCCATGACATTGGTACCCCAGGGATGTATTCGGGTAAAGGCTCATATAAATATGGGCCCAAGATAGAAGCCGATGTATGTTGTATTTGAATAAGGGAACATTATGTAAACCGCCATAGCTCAATGAATCTGTATAGAACCTGACCGGAACCCCGAGACCTGGCCACCTATAAAGAGGGGCCAGGAGAGGCCGGCCAGGAACACATCGAGATTAGGCTTGTTATACCAGCTTTGTCTCAATAAACATCAAATTTCACCTGGTTTGTTTGATCCTTTTACTTTCGAGTTCATTCGACGCCCTCTTTCCCCGATACTAAGTCCTTCATCTAGGACATTGTCGAGATTAACCCTCGTCAATTGGCGCCGACCGTGGGGACCTTGGGCGTTGGAGTCATAGATTCGCGCCTTTTTGCTTTCATCAAAGGGCAACTTGAAGATCAACGGAAACCAGATCACCTTTGGCACCGTAGATTTTCAACCACACCCACCCACCCTAGCTTTGGTCTTTGCAAGTCTCGACCAGGAGATGGATCTAATGATTGGAAGCTTCAACTTTTGTGTCGGGTCTCTGGGCTCTCTTCGCCTTTCAGATCCAATTCCTTCGGGTCCGTCGGCAGGAAAAACCGTAGCTGCGGCAACATTGGAAACTTTCATTGGGTCGACCAATGAGATAAACTTGCCAGGCAATGGCAAACCAATGGAAAGCAAAAAGAAACTTTGTCGATGAACTCGACGAAATCATGAAAAACCTCGATCTAAAGGAATCATCAGATTACTCATATATGGAGTTAGAGGGAAATTCCTACATCATCAGCAACTACTCTGAAGAGGACTTCACCGCTTTTTATGGTGATGTCTCCTACAGCTCCGAAGACGAGTGGATGTTAGGGTTAGAGCTATACGACGATGAGCAGACAATCTTGTCTTCAGGCGCCAACCACAACATCAGCAACCAACATCAAGTGTACGCAAAATAAACAATGACACATCAGAAGAATTCGATAATGACAACGACCCCATCATCAACCCACAAAATATCCAACATGGAGCCAAGCATATGGCGGAAGGTGACACTAAAGCAACCATTGCAGCAAGGGTGAAAGTTCGGCTCACAGCAGCAGAGTGGGAAACGATCAAAGCAGTTGTTAACCATGGTGCATTCATACCACGAGAATCGACAAGGAAAGTATTAATGGGGTATCAATACGCCCTGCACCAGCAAAGGAAGCGGCTGTTACAGGAGAAAAGTGAAATCCGAAAGAGGCGTGAATCAGTCAGCGCAGCAAGCAAAGCACTACGAGAAGAGCGCAATAATGCATCATATACCAACAACGAAAGGCACCATTGACATCATTTCTGTGTAACCACATTGACTGGTCCCACTCGTTCCTCTTATTCTTCCAAGCTGGGTGTCGCCCTGCTCGACACCATGGCCACTCTCCACATCATCATGAGTAACATCAACCTTGCTTGGGACATAGTCATCCTCACCTCAACCTAAGATCTAGTTAGGAAGGATGCAACATGCAAGAACAAGCTTTACTTGAGTGGGGAAGTGTGGAATGGCTTCTGGTCAAGGAATTTGAACCTATTTTTCAATGAAGCAAAAGCCCTCTCGATGGTCACCCTGAGGCTACCATGTCTAAGATTGAACAACTCCTCTACATTTTATGGTATGTTCCTTGGAGAGAACTCATTCAGATGATACCTGGTTTTCCTGAAGGGGGACGGGGGGGGAGAGAGATTCTGGGCCGACAAGCATAACCTGCATCTCCAAGGTAGAACTTACTATGAGAGAGATATATGCCATCAGGTATTGATGGCTGGCATATAGTTGATTATTATTATGGCCAGGCAGTTGGGAAACTCCAAGCGGAAAGTATGATGAGCACATCGGCAAGTCTTTTCCCTCAGTAAGAAACCAAGGTATGTCGGTCAGGAGAAGAGCAGACAAACAACTGAAGGTGATGCTTGATAGCCTAGTGACACTCCAACAAGGGCGCCGTTTCACGATAAAACAAGTTAGCGTGTCTTCAGCTAGTAGCAACGTGGAACCTGCACACACACAACCAAGTACTTTATTCCCAACTTGCGATGAGGTTGTCAATCTCACCGGTTTGCTTGAAACAAAGGGTATGAGCGTATCGAGTGGAAAGCAATAGTAGTAAAGTAAACAGTGTGAGTAAAGTAAACAGGTGACAGCAAGATGATGGAAATAGGACCGGGATCCATAGTTCACTAGTGGTGTCTCTCCATAAGATAAATAACACATGCTGGGTAAACAAATTACAGTTGGGCAATTGATAGAATAAAGATAAATGTGATATGTCAAGAAGATCACTATGCGATTTACTCTGGGCATTACAACAAAATACATAGACCGCCATCCAACTGCATCTATGACTAATAATCCACTCGCGGGGATATCATCCGAACACCCCATGAGTATTAAGTTGCGAACAATAGATAATTGCATTAAGCAAAGTGTGTAATGTAAACAAAGAATATGCCCTCAAGCATATGAATGTTGTTTTCTCCCTATTAGCAACAGCACATCTACAACCTTAGAGGTTTCTGTCACTCCCCCAGATTAAATAGAGGCATGAACCCACTATCGAGCATAAATACCCCCTCTTGGAGTCACTAGCAACTACTCGGCCAAGATAGCTACTAACAACGGAGAGCATGCAAGATCATAAACAACATAGAGATAACAAAAGATATATTTCAGTATAGCAACTCAATCATAACACCAATATTCATCGGATCCCAACAAACCAAACATGTAGAATTACATAACGGTGATCTCAATCATGTAGGGCAGCTCATGAGATCTAAACATGAAGCACATGGTGGAGAGGACAACCATCTTGCTACTGCTATGGACCCATAGTCCAAGGTAGACTACTCACTCATCGCTCCGGAGGCAAGCATGGCGATGAAGAAGACCTCCGGTGGCGATTCCCCTCTCCGGCAGGGTGCCGGGAAGAGCTTCTGGACCCTCCCGATCTTCGGGTCGATGACGGCGGCGGATCGCGATGTTTTCTGGAAAATTGATCGGGTACTTAGGTTTTTCACGTCGGGGGGTCTTTATAGGCGAAGGGGCATCGTCAGAGGTGGACCGAGGTGCCCTCACACATAGGGGGCGCGGCCAGGGGCTGGGCCGCGCCGCCCTGGTATGTAAGGCCCTCGTTCCCCCCCTCCGACTCCTCTTTAGATCTCTGGAAGCTTCTGGAAAAAATAAGACTTCTGGAACTTGTTTCGTCCAATTCGGAGAAAATTTCCTGTGTAGCTTTTCTGAAACACAAAAACAGTAGAAAACAGGGAACTGGCACTGTGGCGACTTGTTAATAGGTTAGTTTCAGAAAATGCATAAAAGTGCCACGAAGTGTAACGAAACATTAGGCAAATGGTGTAAAAACAAGCATGGAGCATCAAAAATTATAGATACGTTGGAGACGTATCAAGCATCCCCAAGCTTAACTCCTGCTCGTCCTCGAGTAGGTAAGTGATAACAAAAGAATAATTTTTGAGGTGACATGCACCTACACAATCTTGATCATATATGTAAGCATTTGTGAGCTGGGATCAAAAGAACTTAAAACATGGGCATGAAAGATATAATCTTGACAATAAAAACTTAGCAACCATGTTATAACATGAAAATGAACACAAACAAAAGATCATGAAAACGAAACAATGAAAGTCAAACGTGTGTTCAAATCATAAGGAAAAACATACAAATGGTTTTTAGCTTGTCCTTCATGGAGAGCAAAACATAAATGCATAGGACACCTTCAAGTTTAAGAGGGCGACTAGATACAAATAATTTAAGAACAAGTGAAACCAACAATATGAATCAATCAATGAAAACTTTGGGACAATGCACATTATACTACGAATGACAACTATGCTCTTTTAATGGTGCATAAAGATAGAAGGTGGTGACTCAACATGAAAGTAAAAGAAAGGCCATTCGCGGAGGGAAGCAATGATTACAAGTTTTATAGACCTTGAAAAATTATGGTACTTACCGGCTTTGAGCTCTCATTGCCCCCATCATAAGCATCTTGAATGGTTAAAGTTAATGCAAGAACAATTTTGATGCATATGCTTGACAAATCATAAGTCGAAAACCTCGTGTCCCATAAATACGAGTACCCAAACCTCATGCTACTTTACTTAGAGTCCCAAGCAAGGCTCTTGTCATTGTAAGTATATATGTATCATCGAGAACCGCCAACGGGGTACCTCCGTGCCCGATGACATGGAACAAGCCCACATCAAAATGACAGGACAAGCAGACAATGAACACCTCGACATCTCTTTTATTTGCCATTTGTTTAGCTTTTTATTTTGAGATGCGTCGTCGAATGTCCACTATGGGTATGCTGCAAATTTCCACCATGAATTATGCATGGCTTAGATTGGCGGCCCAGGCGTTTCCCTAACACATATACAAACTCCATGATCCCCACAAGATTCCCAATTCATTTCACACCGTGGGCATCCATAAACAAAAGATCACGATATCAACTCAAATAAGAAGCGCAATGTTGAAAGCTTGCCCCATGACAACATGGTTGGGCTAGTCTCCAACTTACAACTAGCAATCATAAAAACTCAACATAAGAGACCACAATGTCAAATTTTTAAGAACAAGAAAAAGTAAAGTGTGCCTTCCGGTTCGTGAGAGCTTTACTGACCAATTTTCGCATAACACTGCTAAGAGTTTAATTTGAAGAGAAAATAAAAGCAAGTCAAATTTACTTGGAATAGCAAATTGCTAATAGGTATGTATGGTGGACACTTTGGAAAACTTGGTTTTTAGGAGTTGGATGCACGAGTAGAGCTCATACTCAGTACAAGGGGAGGGCTAGCAAAAGACTGGGAGCGACCAACTAAGAGAGCAATAATGGCCATAATCATGCAAAGCGACAAAGCGATATTAAAAGAAGCATAAGATGGCATCAAAAGTCAAAAACTAAATTATCATAGAGGCTATTGGCGACTTTGTAAGAGTCTAACATGTGTGAGCATGCGCCAAGTCAACCCAAATAAAGCATCAAGGAGAAAACCAAAATAATGCTTCCAAATAATTAAAACAACGCATGATTTTTTTCAAATGCTCATTAAGCAATCTCAGTTATTTGAGACAAGTCATGCTACAGCAAAATCACTAAGCATACTATCAAAAATACATCAAGCATGACATGAAAAAGCCTAAGCTGCAGTCTACACAAGCTCCTTCTTGTACCACTTTTTTTGCATAAAGCTTTTTTCTTTTCCAACACCATTTGAAATTTTTTAAGACACCTCTTTTGATGAAAACCAATAAAGATCAGAGGCAAAAATACACCTTGATAAAAAGATATGACAAGTTCTGAACGCAAATCAAGGCAAAAACAAAAACCAAAAGCAGTAGCAGAAAAAGAAGAACACTCGGTTTTTGATAAGAATGAAAACTAGAGCGTTCTTGGCAAAAGAAAAGCAAGGCAACTTCTCCAAAAGAAATTTGTTGGGGTCCTACCATTTATTGCAGCAAACAAAACTAAACTAATAAAGAAAACTAAAACAACTGACGCTCCAAGAAAAACACATAGTGCATGAAGCAATAAAAATATAGTGTCTTGAAAGGTGACCTAATTTTTGCCGATGAAGAAGTGGTGCCTCGGGGGCATCCCCAAGCTTTGATGCTTCTACTTCTTGGATATTTTTTGGGGTGATGCATGGGCATCCCCAAGCTTGAGCTTTTGTCCATTCTTCAACTCATCTCATCATTCTCCAATCCCTACACTTGAAAACTTCCTTTATACAAAACTAAACACAAATCTATTAGCAACATTAGTGTAAGCATAACATATAATCAACCTCCTTTGCTTCAGGTTTCAACCCAAAACCACCACATATAAAGTATATACTACTGTAGAAACTTTCCCAAAAGTTCCATGATCAAAAGAACTAAAAAAGAAAGCGATAAAGTGGCAAAAACGAATAGTGGCAGAAATCTGTCAAAACAGAACAGCTGATAAAGGCAGATTTTTTAAGGGGTTTTCTGTTGCTCAAATCAAAAAGTGTTCAACTAATGAAAGTTTGGATATAACCTGGGGCATATGCACAAGAAATCGCAGGTCCAAAAGATATACAGAGAATTTTCACGAATTTTTACGGTGCAGCACCGAAAACAGTTTCAGGACAGCAACATCCCCAAATCTTTACCTCACTCAAATTAGAGGCTTCTCTTGGCACAAAAACGAAATAAGAATGATAAGGAGAGGTCATTACAGTAGTAATGACTTCCAAGACTCAAATAAAAGAAAAAGTACTGAAAAGAAAATATTGGGTTATCTCCCAAGAGTGCTTTTCTTTAACGCCTTTGAGCTAGGCGCAGAAAATTGCGAATCAAGTATTATCAAGAGATGAAGTGCTAGGGTCAGCGGGTGCCTTACGTCTTCCTTTCTTACCTTTGCTCTTGACTCTACGAAAAACATGGCTATTGCAAGGTGGGGAAATAAATCTTATATTGCCTTTTCCCACATCAATTACGGCGCCCAGGAGCTTCAGTAGGGATCTTCCAAGTGTGATTTGTCCTTTTCCTACACATTCAATAACAAGATAATCAGTAGATATCATTCTTCCTAGGACTTTTGTAAAAACTCCTTCAGCTATTCCAATGGGAAATATAGTGGCATTGTTAGTAAGAGAAATTCCTTCTCCCCCCCTCAAAAAGCTTCCAAAGGCTCAAAGATTCATAAACATCCTTTGGCATAAGACAAAACTCAGACATAATATCACAACGAGCATGAAAAGTTTCACCACTAATGGTGATTTTTACCGTAGGATACCAACTTGAAGGTTCAGAATTTGTTGGCACATAATCAAAATGCTGGCGCAAAGTATTGTAGCAAGTATTCAAACTAGCAGTGCGAGTCTCAAGAGTATCAAGTCTATTAAAAATGCACACAAGAGAGGAATCAAAATAGGTTGGCATGCTATAAATTGTAATCAACTTTTTTATAATATTGAAGGCTTGATCTCCATCACAATGAAGGAAATCTCCTTCTGCAGTAGCATCCAAAGCATATCTATAACGAAGAGCAAGTCCAAAGTAAAAGCTACCAAGAAGCAAACTCAAGGTCATTTTAGGTTCAGTTTTTCCATGCCAATCATAAATTCTAGACCAAGCTTCTTTAAAACTTTCCTCATCCTTTTGTTTAAAAGTAAAAATCATATCCTCGGGCGACATAGTAGTAGCAACTGAACTAGACATAATAAACAACTACAAAGGATTCTAATTTTTTTGGGTTTTTGATATAAAACGATGCAAGTAAAAATAAAGTAAAGCAAAACAATAAAACAAAGTAAAGGATGTGCGTGCGAAAAACTCTCCTTGCAGAAGTCTTCCACTTCTTCCCCGGCAACGGCGCCAGAAAAGGGGCTTGATGGCTGGCATGTTGTTGATTATTATTATGGCCAGGCAGTTGGGAAACTCCAAGCGGAAAGTATGATGAGCAAAGTGGCAAGTCTTTTCCCTCAGTAAGAAACCAAGGTATGTCGGTCAGGAGAAGAGCAGACAAACAACTGAAGGTGATGCTTGATAGCCTAGTGACACTCCAACAAGGGCGCCGTTTCACGATAAAATGAGTTAGCGCGTCTTCAGCTAGTAGCAACGTGGAACCTGCACACACACAACCAAGTACTTTGTTCCCAACTTGCGATAAGGTTGTCAATCTCACCGGTTTGCTTGAAACAAAGGGTATGAGCGTATCGAGTGGAAAGCAATAGTAGTAAAGTAAATAGTGCGAGTAAAGTAAACAAGTGATAGCAATATGATGGAAATAGGACCGGGATCCACAGTTCACTAGTGGTGTCTCTCCATAAGATAAATAACACATGCTGGGTAAACAAATTACAGTTGGGCAATTGATAGAATAAAGATAAACGTGATATGTCAAGAAGATCACTATGCGATTTACTCTGGGCATTACAACAAAATACATAGACCGCCATCCAACTGCATCTATGACTAATAATCCACTCGTGGGGATATCATCCGAACACCCCATGAGTATTAAGTTGCGAACAACAGATAATTGCATTAAGCAAAGTGTGTAATGTAAATAAAGCATATGCCCTCGAGCATATGAATGTTGTTTTCTCCCTAGTAGCAACAGCACATCTACAACCTTAGAGGTTTCTGTCACTCCCCCGGATTAAATAGAGGCATGAACCCACTATCGAGCATAAATACCCCCTCTTGGAGTCACTAGCAACTACTCGGCCAAGATAGCTACTAACAACGGAGAGCATGCAAGATCATAAACAACATAGAGATAACAAAAGATATATTTCAGTATAGCAACTCAATCATAACACCAATATTCATCGGATCCCAACAAACCAAACATGTAGAATTACATAACGGTGATCTCAATCATGTAGGGTGTTGTGGATATACCAAATGGGTATACCAGTGACGTAGTCTCATACCGGCAAACCAGGGTGGCCCATGGAGGTGGTATGGCGGATAGCCAACCGGGCAGCCTAGTTGCGGGTGGCTGAAGGAAATATGCCCTAGAGGCAATAATAATATTGTTATTATCATATTTCTTGTTCATGATAATGTTTATACTCCATGCTATAATTGTATTAAGCGGAAACATTAATACTTGTGTGGTTTATGAACAACACCGTATCCCTAGTACGCCTCTATGGACTAGCTCATTGATTAATGATGGTTAAGGTTTCCTAACCATAGACATGAGTTGTCGATTAATAATGAGGTCATGTCATTAGGAGAATGATGTGATGGACAGACCCAAATAAAGCAGAGCAATTAGATCGTGTCATCGTGTTCATCTTTGCGAAGCTTTTCCTATGTCAAGTATTGTATTCCTTAGACCATCAGATAATACAACTCCCTAGTATCGGAAGAAAGCTTTGAAGTCATCAAACGTCATCCTATGTGAGGGTGATAATAAAGGTGTCTCTCAGGTGATCGGAAAGTACTTGTTGGGTTGTATGTATCGAGATGGAATTTGTCCCTCCCGAGTCGGAGAGATATACTTCGGGCCCACTCGGTAATCGATATCAATACCGCTTGCAAGCATGTGGTTAAGGAGTTAATCACAAAGTGATATCGGATTACGGAACGAGTAAAGTACTTGCTGTGAACGAGATTGAACTAGGTATGGCGATACCGACGATCAAATCTCGGGCGAGTAAAATATCGTGTGACGAAGGGAATACATATACGGGATTAATTGAATCCTGACATCGTGGTTCATCCGATATGATCATCGATGAATATGTGGGAGTCAATATGGGTTTCCAGATCCCGCTATTGATTATTGATAGAAGATCATGTCTGCATATTCTCGAACCCGTAGGGTCACACACTTAACGTGCATCGACGCTAGGATAGAATGGATAATTGGTTTATGAGTTTTAGTTCGGAGTCTCGGATGAGATCCAGGACGTCACGAGAGGTTCCGGAATGGTCCGGAGAATAAGATTCATATAAAGGAAAGCAGTTTTTGGATTCTGGAAAGGTTTCGGAGTTTATCGGTATTGTACCGGAAGGTTCTAGAAGGTTCCGGAGTGGGACCAACGTGGGCCCACTTGACGGAGGCCTGCGTGGGCCTAAGGGGAAGTGCCCTGGCCGCCCTGGGCTAGGCGCACAAGGCCCCTAAGGCCCAGCCGGCCAGCCCAAGGGGAAACCCTAAGGGAGTCTTCAAAGAAGGAAGGGGGGGAAACTTGCCCCCCACTCTTCCTACTCCAAGTCGGCTAGGGTTTGGGGAGAGGCCAAGCTGGCCTTGGCCGGCCACCCCTCTATATATAGGGGGCAAGGGCGCAGCCCTCTCTCACCCCAACCCAAATCCTAGCCGCCAACTGCTGCCCTCCCTCTCTCTCTCGCGACTGCGTGTAGGCGAAGCCCTGCCGCAGAAACTCTCCACCATAAGCACCACGCCGTCGTGCTGCTGATCCAATCTATCTCTCCACCATACTTGCTGGACCAAGGAAGGAGGAGACGTCGCTGCACCGCACGTGTGCAACTCTCGGAGGCGCCGCCACTTGCGGCGTAGGATCGGATCGGATCGCGAGGAGGAGACGGCAAGTACGACTACGTCAACCACGTTCTATTGAACGTTTCCGCTGTGCGAATCTTCAAGGGTATGAAGATCTCATCTACCTCTCTCGTTGATTACATCTCCTAGATTAGATCTTGGCTTTCTTGTTCGCATCCGTAGGAAAATTTTTGATTTACTATGCTGCGAATCCCTTCAGTGGTATCAGAGCCAGATCTATGCGTAGATGTGTTTCACGAGTAGAACGCAACATGCTTGTTGCGGGCGTTGATGTTTTCTATTGCAAACCTCTTGTTGTGTATCTCTTATGGCGCAGTATAGTGAGATCGAAGCGGTCCAGGCCAACTTTACGCGACCGCGTTCGCGAGACCGGCTCCGCACTTGACGTGTGGCTTGTTCCATACATGCGGCTGGTGGATGCCAGTTTCTCTCACTATAGTAGTCATGGGATTTACATCGGATGTTAGTAACCATAATATCACCGTTGTGGCTTTTCGTAGGTAAGAATCGTTCTTAGCTTGCTACTCCCATAAGCCACGTAAAACTTGCAACAACAAAGTAGAGGCGTCTAACTTGTTTTTGCAGGGAGTGTTTTGTGATATGGTATGGCCCAAGACATGATGTGTATGAATTGAGTTGTATGCAATGATCATGTTTTGTAATCTTTCACGACTTGCATGTCGATGAGTTCACAACCGGCAGGAGCCATATGGTTGTCTTTATAATTATGTATGACCTGCGTGTCAACTTCTTATACGCCATGTAATAGCTTTACTTTATCGCTAAGTAGTTAGCAATAGTTGTAGTTGCTATTCGTGGTGGAGGCAATCATGGTGGAGTGATGGAGATCATGCCGGCGCGCACAAGATGGAGATCATGGCGCGGAGATTGGCTATACCATGTCACATAAAATTATATGCATGTGATGTTTATCCTTTTATGTATCTTATTATGCTTAGATCGCGACGGTAGCATTATAAGATGATTCCTCACTTAAAGATCAAGATAAAATTGTGTTCTCCCCTCGTATGCGCCGTTGCGAAAGTTCGTCGTGTTCAAGCATCTCGTGATGATCGGGTGCTATAAACTCTACGTCCACATACAACGGGTGCAAGCCAGTATTTGCACATGCGGAGATACTTGGGTTTGACTTGACGAGCCTAGCATGTACAGACATGGCCTCGGAACACACGGACCGAAAGGTCAAGCATGAGTCATATGGATGATATGATCAACATGTTGATGTTCACCATTAAAACTACATCATTCACGTGATGATCGGTCTCGGTGTAGTGAATTTGGATCATGCTTCACTAAACAACTTTGAGGGATGTTGAATTTAGTGGGAGTTCATTAGTAATTTGATTAACTTGAACTAATTATTATGAACTAAATCTTAGTGTATTTGCATAAATCATTGTAGTCTTTGGCAACCGTTTCCCACCGACACTTAGCTTAATTGAGTTAAAAGAACTATAGAATTCTGGATAATCACTTTTCGGTCTAGTGCCGTTTAGTTAGAATGTCAAGACTAAAGATTAAGTCCTATTGCAAACTTTAGCAAACCTTGCTTGCTCCATATGATTTAATAAATTGTATTAATCTAAGAGCAACGATTCAAGTTTAGTATCTAAAGATCATATGTTTGCCTTCATGATAAATTGATCTTCAAAATTGTTTGAGAATCAAAGTGATCATCAAGCTGAAAGAATTGTTTCAGAAACAAACAAGAAGTGAAAGATATTTGATATCTAAAACTTTGATTGTTTGCAAAAATGATGAAGTATAATTTAGTAAAAGAACATATGCTCATATTGTATGAATATATGTGAAGATTGAAGATGCTAGGCGTCCCGATCACCCAAAAGTTTGGGAAACTAATATTATACTTGCATTCATCCTTATAAGCTATAGTAGTTTCATCATGAAAGTTGTCATGATAAGATGAATGAAAAGGTATCGGCTAAATTGTTTTGCTATACCAAAGGAATACTAAAGAATGGAATCTGGAAGAATACCAATCATATGATGATGGTGATCCACTTCAAAGTGCAAAATCCAAGGCTATTAGTATTTGACTAAAAATCCTTTGGACTATGTGTCAAATGATTGACGCCACTATTGATGTCGATAGATTCTTCTAAAAAGGAGAGGAAATGCTAAATAGGATCTACAAAAGTATTTGGTAGAAAAGGAAAAGACTGGAAATATCCAGCTCAGGTATATAAATGATATACATGTTATAGATGTATTCTTTGCTAGTACATAATGTAATTCTTGGGTATTGGATACTAGATTGTTGGTATGAAATGTCATACAAAGCAACAATACAAGAACTACGATGGCCCCTAAGTAACTAGCAAAAGAATGTGGTAACAATGCGTATCGAGAAACAAATAAGTGTGTTATTATGTTTTTCGTTGGCATAAAACCTAGCCTTCTAGATTTGTTAAGAACTTAATAATTGTTATTTTGTTCCGGTATTATGAGAGCAATGGTTGTTCAAATTATTACCATCTTCCATAATCGATGGATAGATTATTATTATCTTGTTGGTGAAATATACATTTATAACACTGATGCTAAAGGTCGCAAGACAAAACAAATTTCACTTATATGTGACACCGCCGTTTAAGTCATATTGGAAACAAAACATGAAAGAAATTCTATATTGATAGATTTTCGAGTCATTTGATTTTGAATTGATTGACGCTTGTGAGACTTTTCCTAAAGATGATTAAACTCCGTTCGTGGGCCATAGAAAGAACAAGCGACTAACTACATGGAGATCGTACATGTTGATGTATATAGTTCATGTGTGAAGTCAAGCGTGGTGTATTTTCTATTTCATCAATGACTTGAATAGATGTATTGTATATCTACTTGATGAGATAGAAGTATGAAATAATTGAAATTGTTCAATTTATGAAGTGGAAATTATTGTAACAAGAAAAATTCAAGTTTTTATGATTGGATCATAAAGAAGAATATTTGAGTTACAAGTTTAGCAAGCATCTAAGAGTTAGAGGAATTGTTCCACAAACTTGCATCATGATAAACACCATAGGAGTATGGAGTTTTCGATGGATGTAATCAAACCTTGTTTGACATGGTTAGATCAATGATGAAATAAACTACCAATATAATTTGTGGATTATGCTTTAGAGACTACCGCTTTTCACTGAATAGAGTGCCATCATAATCTACCGAAATGACACCATACAAGTTATAGTTGTCTTTTCTTGAATTTTGGTATGCAAGGCATATGTGTAAAATGTTTACAACCAAAATTGGATTAGTAAGTCTTTGTAGGTTATCCCAAAGAATGTCGATGGGTGTTTCTTTTGCCATAAACCCAATTAAAGGTGATTGTCACTGAAAGAAGTGAACTTCTTATGAAGGAGTTTTTCGCGAAAGGTTTAAGTGGGAGGAAGATAGAACTTGATGAGGTTATTGAATCTGAGCAAGATGATCAAAGTAGCGCAGCACCAGAATATGTTCTGGAAGCGGCAACTGCATTCATAGATCACGCGTCTACAATATGTTGTAGTCACGACATCGAAGTTCCTATTTAACCAAGTTGGTCGTAATCAAATAGCAAGATTTGAGGACGAGATATTATTAGATAATAGTAACCAACAATATACAAAGAAGCGATGATGGGCCCTGACTTCGTCATATGAATTATTCTAGCAACAATTACATATCGAGATATGTTAGTTGAATAAACGAAACAACATTCCTCTACCGGAATGCACACCAAGGACGTGTACCTGACACGACCCAATGGGTTTTGTTAATTCAAAGGTTGCTAGATATGTATGCAAACTTCTATGGTAGAAGTAAGCATAGCGAAGTTGGAATCTTCAATGATGAAAATGTTAAAGTGTTAATTTCATCAAGATATTTGAAGATGCTTGTATTTACAAGAAAGTAAGTGGGAGCGCTAAGACATATTTCTAATGCTTTATGTAGATGACATATCGTTCATTGGAAATTATGTGTTTTTCTTGATATTGTTAAGTTTTTCATTATAATTGGATTTTTGATGAAAGACTTAGGCAAAACCAGAATATTGAGCATCAATGTCTATACAGATAGATTGAGGCACTAATATAGTTTTGCCAGAGTACATAGATGAAATATTGAATTTGTTCAATATGGAAACAATAAGAACGGTTCTTGTTGCATGGAAGAGGTTGGAGCAAGAATCAATTGTTTTGACACTTGATGAGTGAAACCACAAGAATGATTTTATCAATCTTGTATACCATGATATGTAGATCCAGATGTGTCCAATGCTCTAAAGGTTATAGCATTCATATGATGATCGTTGGACAATAGTAAAGATATTCTTATGCACTTTCGAAGAAGTAAGAATATGTTCTGTATGCAGAAGTGACAAATGGTTCATTGTAATGAGTTACATTGGCTTTGTCACACATACAAGTAAAATTTTATCTCAATTTTTAAGCTATTTGTTTTGAGTTAGAAGGTGGCACAATAAAATGGAAGAAAGTTCCATGATGACTTGGATGAGTTCCAATGTTAACATTGTGGCGGACACTGCAATGAGGGATAAGTATATATTTGCTTTAGAAGCGGCATAAAGATGCAAAGTAGATAGTGATAATCCAACTTCTTTGTGGCACTGTCGTCTAGGTCATATTGGCGTAAAACGCATGAAGAAACTCCATTCTGATGGACTTTTGGAGTCTCTTGATTTTGAATCATTTGACACGTGCGAGCCATGCCTCATGGGCAAGATGATCAAAACCCCGTTCTCCGGAATAATGGAGCGAGCAACGGACTTATTGGAAATCATACATACCGATGTGTGCGGACCAATGAGTATTTCGACGCACGGTGGATATCGCTATTTTTAAAAGTGTGCTAGTACTATGTAGTTCTATTGTATGACAATAGTGACAACATAGTCTCGGCCAAGATACAAAGGTCTCACCAGAAGACCAAATTTATACGATGTCATCTCATGTCAAGATGAGTAATGCGTGATATGCAAATACAAACGGACCTGAAAGTGTCAGACCCGTAGATAAGGTTTACCACGTGCAACGCGTATGAGTAACACCGGAATGCCATAGGTGTTGAATGCGCAAGTATTAACTAGATTATTGACTCTAGTGCAAGTGGGAGACTGAAGGAAATATGCCCTAGAGGCAATAATAATATTGTTATTATCATATTTCTTGTTCATGATAATGTTTATACTCCATGCTATAATTGTATTAAGCGGAAACATTAATACTTGTGTGGTTTATGAACAACACCGTATCCCTAGTACGCCTCTATGGACTAGCTCATTGATTAATGATGGTTAAGGTTTCCTAACCATAGACATGAGTTGTCGATTAATAATGAGGTCATGTCATTAGGAGAATGATGTGATGGACAGACCCAAATAAAGCAGAGCAATTAGATCGTGTCATCGTGTTCATCTTTGCGAAGCTTTTCCTATGTCAAGTATTGTATTCCTTAGACCATCAGATAATACAACTCCCTAGTATCGGAAGAAAGCTTTGAAGTCATCAAACGTCATCCTATGTGAGGGTGATAATAAAGGTGTCTCTCAGGTGATCGGAAAGTACTTGTTGGGTTGTATGTATCGAGATGGAATTTGTCCCTCCCGAGTCGGAGAGATATACTTCGGGCCCACTCGGTAATCGATATCAATACCGCTTGCAAGCATGTGGTTAAGGAGTTAATCACAAAGTGATATCGGATTACGGAACGAGTAAAGTACTTGCTGTGAACGAGATTGAACTAGGTATGGCGATACCGACGATCAAATCTCGGGCGAGTAAAATATCGTGTGACGAAGGGAATACATATACGGGATTAATTGAATCCTGACATCGTGGTTCATCCGATATGATCATCGATGAATATGTGGGAGTCAATATGGGTTTCCAGATCCCGCTATTGATTATTGATAGAAGATCATGTCTGCATATTCTCGAACCCGTAGGGTCACACACTTAACGTGCATCGACACTAGGATAGAATGGATAATTGGTTTATGAGTTTTAGTTCGGAGTCTCGGATGAGATCCAGGACGTCACGAGAGGTTCCGGAATGGTCCGGAGAATAAGATTCATATAAAGGAAAGCAGTTTTTGGATTCCGGAAAGGTTTCGGAGTTTATCGGTATTGTACCGGAAGGTTCTAGAAGGTTCCGGAGTGGGACCAACGTGGGCCCACTTGACGGAGGCCTGCGTGGGCCTAAGGGGAAGTGCCCTGGCCGCCCTGGGCCAGGCGCACAAGGCCCCTAAGGCCCAGCCGGCCAGCCCAAGGGGAAACCCTAAGGGAGTCTTCAAAGAAGGAAGGGGGGGAAACTTGCCCCCCACTCTTCCTACTCCAAGTCGGCTAGGGTTTGGGGAGAGGCCAAGCTGGCCTTGGCCGGCCACCCCTCTATATATAGGGGGCAAGGGCGCAGCCCTCTCTCACCCCAACCCAAATCCTAGCCGCCAACTGATGCCCTCCCTCTCTCTCTCTCGCGACTGCGTGTAGGCGAAGCCCTGCCGCAGAAACTCTCCACCATAAGCACCACGCCGTCGTGCTGCTGATCCAATCTATCTCTCCACCATACTTGCTGGACCAAGGAAGGAGGAGACGTCGCTGCACCGCACGTGTGCAACTCTCGGAGGCGCCGCCACTTGCGGCGTAGGATCGGATCGGATCGCGAGGAGGAGACGGCAAGTACGACTACGTCAACCACGTTCTATTGAACGTTTCCGCTGTGCGAATCTTCAAGGGTATGAAGATCTCATCTACCTCTCTCGTTGATTACATCTCCTAGATTAGATCTTGGCTTTCTTGTTCGCATCCGTAGGAAAATTTTTGATTTACTATGCTGCGAATCCCTTCAGTGGCATGGCAGATTCCGCGCTGCCATGCCATGGCAGATTCCCAGACGGCAGGAGCTTATGGCAGATTCCGCGCTGCCATGCCATGGCAGAATCCCAGACGGCAGGAGCTTATGGCAGATTCGATGCTGCCATACCATGGTGGATTACTGGACGCATGAGCTTATGGCGGATCCGGAGACAGGCCCATGGCGGACCACCGAAGACAGGCCCATGGCAGGTTGCCTTGTAGTACACGCATAGGACTTAGTCTAGGACTCCATATTGTATCCGCCCCGGAACCACCATGATGCCCACACCAGGCGCCTTTATAAACCGGCGTGGAGGAGCCCTTGAGGCCATAACGACTTAGCCATGAGATAGCTAGAATAGCTAAGACATAGTAGATCGCATAGCGACCAACACCATCATTGTAATCTGTACACATTGTGCCATTATAGTGAGTTGTAGCAGGATGTAGCGATCCTCCACCGTGGGGACGTGAACCTGGGTAATCCCTGTCTATCACCGTCCCGGGCACCAGATCGCCTATCCCCTCTTTCTATCGCCTTGAGGTACCCCTCATGGCATACGTGTCATAAGAACCACGACAGTTGGCGCCCACCGTGGGGCCAAGGCGTCTGGAATCGATCCGGGCGGATTTCTCACCATCTTCGACGGCGGTCGGATCGGATCGCTTTCATCTGCAACACTCACTAGTGGAAAAAGGGCTATAGGTGGCGCATTTTTGTTCTTATGCGTGGCGCATATGGAATGCGCCACCAATGGCACGCCACTAGTAACAGTTTATTGGTGGCGCATTTGCCATATGCGCCACGCATAATTTGCTTATGCGTGGCGCATATTGCTATATGCGCCACTAGTAGCCTTTGAAAATTCAAAATTTTCAAAAAATAATTTAAAAATCGAAAAAAACGAATTTTTTTTTTGAAAATCATAAAAATCGAAATAATGTGAAAAAACTATTGTATTTGAATTTTTTGAGGATTTTATCACATGAGGAACATTTTCAAATCACACCGAATTTCTTGACTTCCCGGCAGGTCACCCATCCTTAGACTACTCCGGGTGAGCACGCTTAACTTCTCCGTTCTATTTGCATGAGCTGTCCCTAACCTACCCAAGTTCTTATTGATATTACTATCATATCAATCCTCTTAAGGCCTATGTGGCTTGTGTATATATATGTGTATGTGCATATATGTGTGTGTATTTGTGTATATGTTTGTATATGTGTATATGTATTATGTATATGTGTGTGTATATGTGTATGTATGTCCGCGTATATGTGCGTATATATGCGTATATGTGTGCGTATAAGTGCATATAAGTGCGTATATATGCGTATATGTGTGCGTATATGTGTGTATATGTGCATATATATGTGTATATGTGTATATGTATATGTACGTCCGTGTATATGTGCGTATATATGTGTATATATGTGTATATGTGTGTATATGTGTATGTACGTCCGTGTATATGTGCGTATATGTGTGTATATGTACGTATATGTGCGTATATGTGTATGTATGTTCGTGTATATGTGTGTATATGTGTGCGTACATGTGCGTATATGTGTATGTAAATCCGTATATATGTGCGTATATGTGTGTATATGTGCGTATATATGTGTATATGTGTGCGTATATGTGCATATGTTCGTGTATATGTGTATGTACGTCCGTGTATATATGTGTATATGTGTTTGTACGTTCGTGTATATGTGTGTATATGTGTGTATATGTGTTTGTACGTTCGTGTATATGTGCGTATATGTGTGTATATATGTATGTACGTACGTGTATATGTGCGTATATGTGTGTGTATGTGTGCATATATATGTGTGTGTATATCTGCATGTGTGCTAAATGTGTGTATATAACTAATCCAAAAGTTTAATCCAATAGAAATTATGATATAAAAAAAATAAAAAAAATTGAAAATATAAAAGTGCGAAAAAGTCTATTTTCCCTTTTGAATTTTGAGATTCTAAAATTTGTCGAAACGACCAGAGGTGGTTGAATTCGGATGTAACTTTTCGTTCTGATACTTTTTCATATAAAAAACTTTTTAATCCGACTTCGTATGCAAAAGTTATGGCCGTTTTTCCGAGACATAAAGTTTTTTTGTAAAAAAAATCAAAATTCATTTTTATTATTTTTCTTACTTACTAGATCACATAACATAACTAAATCTGATTTTTTGAATTTTTTTCAAACCTTTTATCATTTTCTCTTATTTTTTAAAAGACTAAAAAGGCGACCCACGGGGGGGGGGGAGGGGTGGGACGTGAAAAAAATTTCCTCCCGTTATGCGTGGCGCATTTGCTATATGCGCCACGCATAATTTGCCTATGTGTGGCGCATATTGCAATATGCGCCACTAATAGGCCAAATATGCGTGGCGCATATGGCAAATGCGCCACGCATAATACAGGATATTTTGTCGACGACCTTTTTGGTAGGTCCCGCCAGTTATGCGTGGCGCATTTTGAACAATATGCGCCATTAGTAAGAAAATTATTAGTGGAGCATATTTGCAAATGCGCCACTAATAAATACTAGTGGCGCATATTTAATAATATGCTCCACTAATAAAACATCTATCTATAAGCCTTTTCCCACTAGTGACTGGCGGAAAGTTCATTACCACCCCAGGCTAGGCAATCGGGAGATCGACGTAACAGCTCTCACACAGGCAGGTTATCCTGATCTCTTGTGTTCGAGGCGGCGCCGATCTTATCTGATTGTCAATCTGCCATCTGCTTGGCGTCGCCTGCTCCGCCGCCGCCGCCGCGGATAACCCCTACTTCATCATGGCTGGCTTTGCCGCCATTACGAACTACTTTTATTGTCGCTCTTGGTGTCTTAATACTAGCTACTCCATGGCGGCATATTTCGCTTCCGTTGCGACAGCCTTCATCGTATTCGTGGCTGCCTGCTTTACCAAGCACCGATGGACCACACTTTGGATCCGACGACGACGTCAACAGCTCGCACGATGGCGGATTGTCTTGATTGCATGTGTTCATGGCAGCGTCGGTGCCATCTAGCTTCGCCGAAGTGTTCTATCCGATACGTAGTAGACACAACCCGCGCACGGATAGATCCGTCGGCAGCGTATTGATTGTGGTCTTCACGTACTCGACCGGGGGACCGCAGGCGGTCGGGCTGCATTGCATGATCGCACGCGAGTACAGTCTTGGTCCAAGACGGCCGCTATTCAGTTCGTCGGATCGATTGATCTTTCCAGGCAACTAGCTAACATCAAAGCGGATCAAAGTCCAGGGCGACTCCATGGCGTGAAACATGCATGGGTTTTGCGGCAAGGAGCTAATTGCATGCATGGTCATATCTTCGTTGCAACTGACGTCAGCGTCTTCGTTCACGCGCCATGCCAGCTTGGCCTTCACCGCGGTATATTTCGTTCAAGTTGACCATATGGCGGATGCAGTTTTGCTGTCGCAGACTACTTCAAGTCTGCCATAACTGAATATCCGCTATGTTTCAATATATGTCCGGCGTCGCTGGCTTGGCCGCCGCCATGGATTAATTCTACTTCACTGGTATA
The DNA here is from genome assembly GCA_007115705.1 of Dactylis glomerata. Classification (NCBI taxonomy): domain Eukaryota; kingdom Viridiplantae; phylum Streptophyta; class Magnoliopsida; order Poales; family Poaceae; genus Dactylis; species Dactylis glomerata. The sequence continues at coordinate 71,321 of QXEO01000158.1, read as the reverse complement.
GCAGAATACTTCATGGTCACTGGCTACAACTTCGAGTTCGCCACGACTGTGTATCCGCTATGTCTCCACATATGTCGGCATCGCTGGCTTCGCCGCTGCCGTGGTTTTTTCCTATTTTGTGATGGATGGCTTCACCTCCTGTGCGGACAATTTTGTTCCTATCGTCGGCTTCACCGCTATGGTGGAATACTTCGTCGTCGCTAGATGCAGCTTCGAGTCCGTCGTAAAACAACACCGCCATCCGCCATGTCCTAATATACGCTCGGCGTCGCTGGCTTCGCCGCTGCCGCAGATTTTCCTTCACAACAGTAGGCTTCGTCGCTGCTGCAGATTGCTCTCCGCCATGGCTGGCTTTGCCGCCATCGCGGACCACTTCATCGTGGCACCATCATCAGCTAGCTATAGCCTCGCTGCTATGGCATAATACTTCATCGTCACTGGCTATTACTTTGAGTCCGCCATCCATGCAAAGATCCAATATGTTACAGAGTATCAGATGACAAGATAATCCGGCACTCACGCAATTGATCGATGATCCTAGTTTCATATGCAAATAATCATGCATGGATTTCACGGCCAGCGTGCTTTGCATGACTGCATGAATTTTGCAGCCCATGGTGACGTGAATCATGCATAGATTCTTGTGCAAGGACGCTAGCTTATCATCTCATCGAGCATCACGCAAAGCCAAAAGTGACCTCACGGCCGGTTCTGACTTTGTCCTGCCGTCGCCGCCATCTAATCTTCGCTATGGCCGACTTCGGCATCGCTGCGCGGATTACTTCGACTATGGACTGCTGATATACATGGCGGATGTAGCTTCGGCACTGCGCACCGCCACTATAGACGGCATCATCGCGGACTACTCCGACTTCGTTTAAACAGCTAAGTCCCTATTTATATTTAATATTTAATATTTGTTTATGATCATGAGATAAAGATTGGTTCACTCATATTCTGAGTCTTTTACCGCTTTCGTTTTGATCATAACTTTTCCACGATTTGTCTTGCGCTCGTGAGTAAATTTTGACTGGCTTGCCTCTAAAGGCGCCGGTATCATGCAAAAATCTGCCATTCGGCGTTAGCTTAAGTTTTCTGGCCTACACGTTTTCTGATGTTTTATATGTGGATTCCCGAGTAGTGACATTTTGGACGGCTGCTATTAAGCGCTATCGCCATGGCGGATTGTTCGTGCAAAAGTTTGTCATCTCATGAAAAGTCAAGCATATAAACCAGAAGAACGGATAAACCAGCACTTGCTTAAAATATATTTAATGCACATGAACTGTTCAAGATAGTCGAGTTTTTTCCGCCTTGACAGTTTTATGTTGTTCAACTGCTGCATAGTTTCAGCCTTAAAACATCTGTTCAATGGCCGTGTTTTATCTGCCTTGCATTTGTTCGTTGAACACAAGAACGATTTAATATAATTGTGTTTTGTTTCACAGGTACATAAGACGCTTGGACGCTTTGCCAGTGCCTGATCTGAGGTGTTTTCGAGCCACTCAGCTCAAATACCCGGGGGCTACCGTTGACAGCAGCCCAAATCTGTCATGCAGTGGCCACCGTCGACAGCAGCCCAAATCTGCCATGCAGCGGCCGCCTTTGATGGCATCCCAAATCTGCCATGGAGCGGACCCCTTTGATGGCAGCCCAAATCTGCCATGGAGCGGCCACCTTGAAGCAGACCGCCATGGAGCAGGATGCCCTGAGGTCACCTTGGTACCGGCCGCCATGGAGCTGGCCGCCCGGGGGCTGCGAGCATAATATGTTGATCTAATAACTGGTGAAGTTCTCTAAGAGCATCAAGCCGGATTTTTAAGTAAATTCCACCTTGACACTCGGGGGCTACACCGATGCTAAGTTTTGTGAAGTTCTCTTAGAGCATTGCGCCGGATAAAAATCTGCCATAACGCTCGGGGGCTACTCATCGCATTTTAACTACGTAGTTCTCTTAGAGCCCTATGCCGGATAGAAATCCGCCATAACGCTCGGGGGCTACAGCTAGCAAAAAATCCTAAGTCTTCTGAGAGCACCGCTAGGAAAATTGCGTAGCGGTGCTCGGGGGCTACATGCTAAATATTCTAAGTAGTTTCTCTAAGAGCACCCTGATGGATTCTCTATGAGAACCCGCCATGGCGCTCGGGGGCTACACATGGTGTAAAAGCATCGAAGTTCCAAAACAGAAGCAGTGCGATAATTTTGCGCTCATTGTTTGGTAAGCCTCGAGGCAACATCTTATACTGGAAAGAACGTTCCTTGAGCTCGGAAAAAATACTAGTTATCCGCCTTGGATTCGTTCGCAGTAGCATACCAGCATGTATCTGGAGAATTGCCCTGCAAGTATGGGACGTCACTGGTCCGCCTAAAGTTCTACGCGGATAAAATTTATTCTTTGGGAGCTCTACGAGATCTTTCACGCGACTATCTTGAAGATGAAGACGAAGATAAAAAGCCCATCAAGCATTGAAGACAGAAGAGAAGATCTCAAAGAACTCCGGGGGCTACTGTTGTGGATATACCAAACGGGTATACCAGTGACGTAGTCTCATACCGGCAAACCAGGGTGGCCCATGGAGGCGGTATGGCGGATAGCCAACCGGGCGGCCTAGTTGCTGGTGGCATGGCAGATTCCGCGCTGCCATGCCATGGCAGATTCCCAGACGGCAGGAGCTTATGGCAGATTTCGCGCTGCCATGCCATGGCAGAATCCCAGACGGCAGGAGCTTATGGCAGATTCGATGTTGCCATACCATGGTGGATTACTGGACGCAGGAGCTTATGGCGGATCCGGAGACAGGCCCATGGCGGACCACCGAAGATAGGCCCATGGCAGGTTGCCTTGTAGTACACGCATAGGACTTAGTCTAGGACTCCATATTGTATCCGCCTCGGAACCACCATGATGCCCACGCCAGGCGCCTTTATAAGCCGGCGTGGAGGAGCCCTTGAGGCCATAACGACTTAGCCATGAGATAGCTAGAATAGCTAAGACATAGTAGATCGCATAGCGACCAACACCATCATTGTAATCTGTACACACTGTGCCATTATAGTGAGTTGTAGCAGGATGTAGCGATCCTCCACCGCGGGGACGTGAACCTGGGTAATCCCTGTCTATCATCGTCCCGGGCACCAGATCGCCTATCCCCTCTTTCTATCGCCTTGAGGTACCCCTCATGGCATACGTGTCGTAAGAACCACGACATAGGGCAGCTCATGAGATCTAAACATGAAGCACATGGTGGAGAGGACAACCATCTAGCTACTGCTATGGACCCATAGTCCAAGGTAGACTACTCACTCATCACTCTGGAGGCAAGCATGGCGATGAAGAAGACCTCCGGTGGCGATTCCCCTCTCCGGCAGGGTGCCGGGAAGAGCTTCTGGACCCTCCCGATCTTCGGGTCGACGGCGGCGGCGGATCGCGATGTGTTCTGGAAAATTGATCGGGTACTTAGGGGCTGGGCCGCGCCGCCCTGGTGTGTGGGGCCCTCGTGGCCCCCCCATCCGACTCCTCTTCGGATCTCTGGAAGCTTGTGGGAAAAATAAGACTTCTGGAACTTGTTTCGTCCAATTCCGAGAATTTTTCCTGTGTAGCTTTTCTGAAACACAAAAACAGCAGAAAACAGGGAACTGGTACTGTGGCGACTTGTTAATAGGTTAGTTCCGGAAAATGCATAAAAGTGCCACGAAGTGTAACGAAACATTAGGAAAATGGTGTAAAAATAAGCATGGAGCATCAAAAATTATAGATACGTTGGAGACGTATCAGGTATGTTCAGGATGTCAGTTAGAATGCATGCATCATGGGCTGATCCTTCCCAACCAGCAAGCACATAAGTGAACTTGAGACCAAAATCCACAACAGCTAGCACATTCTGGCTGGTGTAGTGTTTCTGCCTCTGTATGCTATTGATTGGGATTTCGATACTCTAGCAGTGACACGAGCACCATCGATTTCTCCAATACAGTCCTGTCATGATAACAACAGATAAACAGTCAAGCTTGTGTGCAATGCAAAGTTGTAAAATAGTGAGCGAATGAATATTTCAGCTCACCTTGAAGAATGGATACCATCTCTTGCTATTTTGTATCTTGCTTGGTGTTTCAGCAGATGGAGGCTTGATCATCTCTTGCCTAAGATCCTCAATTGCATAAAGGACTTGGTTGAAATGGTGTGATATAGTCTCTATGGATCTCCTCAATGTGTTGTGCATAACTCTGAACCTCTGGTTATGGCCGACAACATAAAGAAACATAGCAACTTGCTCTTCCACATAGGTGTGGATGCTATCCTACAGCAGTCCTCTCTCCCTGAACCTCTTGACTAGTTCATAGAATGACGTTCTTCTCATTCTAAACATGTAAACAACCTCTACATTATTAGTGTTGTAAATGTAGTTCAGATTGGCAATCCTCTCTTGATCTCGGGCAAGCAGACCATAGGCGTGACTCCTGGATACGCAGCTCGCATGACTGAACTTTTGTGTAGAAGAAGGATCCACGCCTGAATCACAGCTACCAGTGCTACTTCCTAGTTGATCAGGCTCATCTGGTCTCCCTAAGCAAATTGATCTAACATGAGTGTGTGCTAAATCTACCGTCATGGCTAACCACTAACTACGGGGACAAAAGGATTTGGAGGGTACGGTGATATACCTCCACCATTGCGCACCGCCGGCGCAAATTTGGAGGACAGAAGAACTCTCTAGCCAAACCCTGTCCAGGGATGGAGGAGACCAACTGCTGCCACGAACAAGGCCGGAGGCGAAGAAGAGCTCGCCCATGGCTCCCTTGCCTAGAGGTGGAGCAGATGTGCCGAACCGCCGCCGCCGACGATGTCAAGATGGGAAAATGGGGGGGGGGGGGAGGGGTGTTTTGGTGGGACGTGACCCAAAAGAGGAGAGATGACACTACTATGCTGCGAAACGCAGCTATCAATTTCGGTTTCTCCCGCCTTCTTGAGTAGGCCTCTCACACGCATGCTGTTCACACTTTTTGCACGTCTAGCGCCTATATTCAGGGAAACGCCCGATTAAAACGTAGCCAGCGAGCCTGACCCAGAGCTGCTTTTAGCCGTGTGCCAGCTAGACGAACGAAAATCCAAACAACTAGTAACGAAGTTTGCTGGAAGAAGCCAGAGACAGGCTGGGTAAAATGCAACGTGGATGCAAGCTTCTTGAATGAGGAGAATAAAGGCTCCTGGGGGGCCGTCCTCCAAGACCACCTAGGTGCCATCATCTGTTCAGCTGGGGCGTTATAATCCATTGTCAAACTGTAGCTATGGGTGAGGCCATTGCGTGCCTACATGGTTTAGATTTGGCTCTGAACAATTCTAACCAAAACATTATTATTGAGACTGACCGTGCAGCCATTTTGGAGGCATTCAGGGAAGGATCCATGGGTCTGAAGTATGCATGATTGCAAAAGAATTCCATCTAAAGATACCTCCTGACCGTAAGGTAGTTTTGGTAAAGATTAGCAGAAATTGTAATACTGTGGCTCATGAATTGTGCCAGTTAGCTCGTAGAGATGTGTGTGGGGGTGTGTTACAAAGTTCGGTACCAACCTGCGTGTTGAGATCGACTTTGACTGACTGTAATCCAAACGAGGTTGATTGAGTAACTAGATGAAAACCCCGCGCGTTGCAGCGGGAATTTCTCAGAAGTATACAAATATATGAGTTCGTCAAATTAAATTTGAAAGAAATAGTCTAAATACACAAACTTTAGAAATTTGGTTATACCGAGAACAAATACACCACCCAAATTTCATGTCCATAACTACACATTTTAATGTATGCATATTGTTATCTGAGGGAATATCTGAATTAATTTTGAAAACAATTATCATTTATTACCTAGAAATACTTCTCAGAGGTGTATGTCTTATCAACTTGTTTGGAATTCGATTACCAACTTTGCAGTAAAAGTTTCTTTGCACTGATCAATTTATGGAGTAAATGAAAATCATTTTGAAGTTTGCAAGGCCTAATCAATATGCGCAATATATTGCATAGAGGTACATAAACGCATGCAGGTGTCACCTTAGAACTGAAATAAGATTAAAGTTAAATAATTAAATTTAAGGGGGGGATACGTGAAGATTTTTTCACAATTTTTTCAAATCATGCATTCATGTGAAACTCAAACAGTCCGTTCATTTGGTAAAACATACAACATAGGTCAAGCAGTAATAGTGTACATGTTCCTGTTTACTGAATGGATATAAACTGTCTTTTTTCTCTGATCCGAATTGGCAACAGCACAAATAGTATACATAAAAAGGATATATAATATACAGAGTGAGACCAAGATATGCTCATCTGATCAACGATTAGACCGGGTGATATTAGCTACACCCACTCGTGTGTATGGAATAAGTAAGAATTCATTGCTGCAAATGTAGTATAGGAGCGTAAACATTATTTATGTTATTATTCAATTGTAGCTTCTCTAATTTTCGTCAAACAGCTTCTGGAGACTCCGAGATAAAAAAAAATCTGCAACAACAAACATGAGAATATTAGGGATTAACTTTGGAAATAAACTGCTGCCCAGATATCATGGAAATTTAGATGATCAAAAGAAGGATAAAAATTCTCCAAAAAAAAAGAAGGATAAAAAGGAATCCGATTACGATGGTGTAGACCAAAACTTCTGTCAATAAAACATCTACATGGACGTGTACATGGCCATGGGCAGCAGGACTTGCCCTGCGCTCCAAAAGAGTAAGAGAAGACATCATGGCAGTAAGGACTTGCAGATCATCTCCATCTAAATAGATCGATTGGGATCAAAACAGGTAGAAGAGAACTCACCTTCTAGCGTGGGAGGTAGGAGTTCTCCAGGTGAACGAAAGCAGCCGAATCAATTCTCAGATCCAGGTGAACGAAAGCAGCCGAATCAATTCTCAGATCTTCCACACACATCTCGCCTAGGAAAAAATCGGTGCATGGAGAATCAGAGACTTGGAGACGAGTATGGAGGAAAGCTGGAAAGTGGAAGAGACTGTCAAATTAGGGAGTAAGGCGCCCAAGGCTGCTAATAAAGAAAGATGGGAGTGGATGATAGTAACTCCATAGGCAGTAACAGCAAGCGGGAGGACACGCATTTGCAGCAGTCAGAACTCAGAAGAGGAACCGAGCGTCTGATGAGAATATTTACGGGAACAACTTTGGATTGCACACGCGTTGGTACGATCAGGACTACACAATAGGTGGAAGGAAAGGCTGATCGTACGGTCCTGATTAACTGATGATGTGGATGGGCTGCATGTCAAGATAGACATCTTAAATGACACTCTAGTGGGGTTTTGCTTTATAAGAAGTATTAGATACATCCACTTTTCATCAAAAAAAAAGTACAGAGTAACTTTTACATCTAGAAAACCTATATTTAAAGAAGATGCGACCTACCAATCGCGCGGCCGTGAGCACTAGCGAGAAGCAGAAGCGGGAAGTGAAAAAAGAGCCCGCCACGCTTGAGCGAAAACGGGCCTGCAGCCCGCGCGAGCTCGCTAGGTCATTCGCCCAATTTCCCGCCGTCATCCTCCACTTCCTTTTCTTCTCGCGTCGCCGCCCCCCGTTCCCCACTTCCCCTCCTCCTCCGTGAGGCGTGATCAGCTCTCCCTCTCCTTCTCCCGTGGTCGCGTAACATCGCCGGCGCTCTAGATCCGTCCGTCTGTCGGGACTCCTCGCCGCTTGTGGAGGTATTGCTCCTGCCCCTCTCCTCCTTCTCCCGTCCTCTCGCCGCCCCCGACCCCCCTCTCCTCCTATCTTGGTAGATCGACCTCGCCGTCCGACGCCGCCGCCGCCTCCTCCTCCCCCGCCCCATACCCATGTTCTCTGCTTCTGCCGGATCTGTGATGCTGCGGTCAAATTTCTCCCGTTTACTTGGGGAAATCCGAGCTAGGGTTTGGGCCTATCATTTTTCAGGCCACTGAATTATTATAACCTAGACAGGCTTCTGTCAAAATTGATCGTCATGATAACATTATACCATCTGTGATGATATACTTCGCTCTCAACTTTTACCAATAGTTAAGCTCGTATCATTATTTATTATTAAGTTGGTTATATAGTAGTAACATCGTAAGGACTAAATTAGACAGACCGATGAAAAAAAAGGTCGTCATCTGAACTAGCACTGGCGTCTTGTACTACCGTTCCGAATCTTTAGTTATGTCACGGTAAATTGATTTTTATGCTATACAGTGGTTTATTTCTTTTGGTAAAGTATGGCATCATTATCCGTGTGAAGGTACTTAATATCATGGACGATTATCTTTGGCCACAGTTTGAAACTATTCAGGAGATTTCATTGTACTTATTTTTTTAACTGAGAAGATGACTGTTTTTTCCTGGTTTTCGTAACCCACATAGTCGGTGATGCTGTTCTGAAGATAGGACTTCAATTCGTTGTCGATACCCTAAATCTATGTCACTGATATGTTTAGCTTTGCAAGAATTCACTGTGGGGATTATGTGTACTGTTTTCTATCAAAGCAAGTGATCCTGATACGCTAACCAGTGTAACGTTGTTTGGCCATGATTTCGTTTTTTCACAGTATTAATTCAGAATAACTGAATCAGTTTACCACTTTGTTCTCAGGTTAAAAGGTTGTGATAAGCAATTAAGAATATATGTTCTGGATCATCACTCCTCTTCTTCTGTGAGGTATTTGTCTTGGATTTGAAATATTGTCTGCACACTATGCATTCCCTTATGGTTGTGTAAACTCGTATTTGTCAAATGATTGGACCAGCTAACTATGGATCAGTTTTCTGCAGTTGGCTTGGTTAATGTGAGCTTCTCGGTAAAAATGACAGACAATGGTAAAGCAAAGTCAGGCTCAGGAGGAGCTTATACAATCAATCTAGAGAACTTCAGTAAGCGTCTGAAGGTGTTCTATGACCATTGGAATGGAAACAAATCTGATCTTTGGGGTTCTTCTGATGCAATCGCAATTGCCACTCCGCCTACTTCTGATGATCTTCGTTATTTGAAATCCTCAGCTCTGAATGTTTGGTTACTTGGATACGAATTTCCAGAAACCATAATTGTCTTTATTCAGAAGCAGATACATTTCTTATGCAGTCAGAAGAAAGCAAATCTCATTGGAACCCTCAAGAAGGCTGCGAATGAGGCTGTTGGTGCTGATATTGTTTTGCACGTGAAGGGCAAGAATGGGGATGGCATTGACCTGATGGATGATATACTGCGTGCTATCTGTGCTCAGTCGAAATCTGACACTCCAGTTGTTGGTCATGTTGCAAAAGAGGCACCTGAGGGTAAGCTCCTTGAAACATGGGCAGAGAAGTTATCTGGGGAATCTGTACAACTTACAGATGTAACAAATGGGTTTTCTGAGCTGTTTGCTGTGAAGGATGGCACAGAGATCATATGTGTGAAAAAGGCTGCTTACCTAACTTCATCTGTGATGAAAAACTTTGTGGTCCCGACCATGGAGAAGGTTATTGATGAGGAGAAAAAAGTCTCGCACTCCTCATTGATGGATGACACAGAAAAGATTATTCTTGACCCTTTGAAGGCCAAGGTGAAGTTGAAGGCAGATAATATTGATATATGCTATCCTCCTGTCTTCCAAAGCGGAGGGAAGTTTGATCTCAGGCCAGGTGCCGCCAGCAATGATGATTATCTCTACTATGATCCTGCAAGTGTTATCATCTGTGCTATTGGGTCCAGGTACAGTAACTATTGTTCCAATATCGCCAGAACATTTCTGATAGATGCTACCCCGACACAAAGTAAGGCGTACGAGACACTTTTGAAAGCCCAGGAAGCTGCTTTAGCAGCATGTAAACCGGGCAATCAGATGTGCGCAGTTTATCAGGCTGCAGTTGCAGTATTTGAAAATAATGCCCCTGAATTGCTTTCTAATCTGACAAAGTCAGCTGGAACTGGAATGGGCCTTGAGTTTCGAGAATCTGGCTTGAACTTGAACCCCAAGAATGACCGCCTGATAAAAGAGGGCATGATTTTCAATGTCTGCCTTGGCTTGAATAATGTCCAGGCAGAAACAAACAATGAGAAGACAAAGCAGTTCTCTCTGTTATTAGCTGATACAGCTTTAGTTACTGACATGACTGTAGAGATCTTAACTAATTGCTCCAAGGCTGTTAAAGATGTCGCATATTCATTTAATGAAGATGAGGAAGATGTTCCGAAGCCTAAACGGCCGAAGGTTGAGCCGAATGGCCTTGAAGCAGTACATTCGAAGGCAACTCTTCGATCAGACAACCAGGAGATGTCCAAGGAAGAGGCCCGGAGACAGCACCAAGCTGAACTTGCTCGTCAAAAGAATGAAGAGACTGCTAGAAGGCTTGCTGGGGGTGGTTCTGGCTCTGGCGATGGGCGTGGTCCTGCTAGGGCTTCAAATGAACTTGTTGCATACAAGAATGTTAATGATGTACCTTCTCCAAGAGAGTTGGTGATACACGTAGATCAGAGGAATGAAGCTGTCCTCTTACCTATTTATGGAAGTATGGTCCCTTTCCATGTTTCTACTGTTAAGAGTGTGACCAGCCACCAGGACAATCGCACCTGCACTATCCGCATTTTCTTTAATGTACCTGGCATGCCATTCTCAAATGATAACAATCTGAAGTCTCAGGGAGCTATCTACTTGAAAGAGATCACATTCCGGTCGAAGGATCCACGGCATAGCAGTGAAGTTGTCCAGCAGATCAAAACATTGAGGAGGCAAGTAGCTTCAAGGGAGTCGGAGAGAGCTGAAAGGGCCACCCTTGTTACTCAGGAGAAACTCCAGCTGGCAAGCACCAAAACAAAGCAAATGAGGCTTAATGATGTGTGGATACGGCCTCCATTTGGTGGTCGTGGAAGAAAGTTGACAGGAACTCTTGAGGCCCATGTTAATGGTTTCAGATATTCTACTTCAAGGGCTGATGAGCGTGTGGACATCATGTACGCGAATATAAAACATGCTTTCTTCCAGCCAGCAGAGAAAGAAATGATCACCCTTCTTCATTTCCATTTGCACAATCATATCATGGTTGGAAACAAGAAGACGAAGGATGTCCAGTTTTATGTTGAAGTGATGGATGTTGTTCAAACTGTTGGTGGCAGTAGGAGATCGGCCCTTGATCCTGATGAGATTGAAGAAGAGCAGCGTGAGAGGGATCGGAAGAACAGAATTAACATGGAGTTCCAGAACTATGTGAACAAGGTTAACGACCACTGGTCGCAACCACAGTTCAAGGGTCTTGATCTGGAGTTCGATGTCCCTCTTAGAGAGCTTGGATTCCATGGGGTTCCGTATAAAGCTTCAGCTTTCATCATTCCAACTTCAACTTGCTTGGTTGAGCTAATTGAGATTCCCTTCCTGGTGGTGACTCTGGGTGAGATAGAGATTGTTAATCTAGAGAGGGTAGGCTTTGGAACAAAGAACTTTGACATGGCTATCGTGTTTAAGGACTTCAAGAAGGATGTTCTTCGCATCGATTCCATTCCGTCAAGTTCACTTGATGCAATAAAGGAGTGGCTTGACACCACTGATCTCAAGTATTATGAGAGCAGGCTGAACCTGAATTGGCGTCCTATTCTGAAAACTATCATTGATGATCCTCAGCAGTTTGTTGATGATGGTGGCTGGGAATTCCTGAATATGGAGGCAAGCGATTCTGAGGTAGAGGAATCAGAGGAATCAGATCAGGGGTATGAGCCTTCGGATGCTGAGCCTGTGTCTGAATCAGAAGATGATGATTCCGACAGTGCGTCCTTGGTGGAATCAGATGAGGACGAGGAGGAGGATTCTGATGTAGACTCTGAGGAAGAGAAGGGTAAATCCTGGGATGAGCTGGAACGGGAGGCGACCAACGCAGACCGGGAGCATGGTGCAGAATCAGACAGCGAGGAAGAAAGGAGGCGCCGAAAGGTCAAGACCTTCAGTAAGTCTGGTCCACCACCACAACGTGGTAGTGGTAGCAGCAGCAAGCATCGTCCGCCGCCAGAGCGTGGCAGCGGTATCAAGTCTCGTCCACCACCAGATCAGGGTAGCTCCAAGGGAGGGCCCTCAAAGAAGCCGAAGTTCAGGTGATTGGTACCATGGTTGCCAGTCGCGGTGGTATCCTTTGAAAAGTCTGAACCTGCCCTTTTCGGAGGCATGGTGGTTGTAGCAGAAGCTTGTTTGCTCTTTTAGATCATCGTGGTACTTTTTTCTGAAGTAGCTTACTCTTATTAGGAAGTCGAGGTTTTATGAATTATATCGTGTGTGATGAATCTTGGGACTTCTGTTCTCGAGTAAATTCAAGTTGGTTCATTTGTGGTATCCTCGTTGCTGTAATGTTTATCGCAGATTGTTAACCTCCATATTTTTGTCTGTTTCGTCCATTTTTAGCGCTACGAGCCTTACATACAGTGACATGATCATCTAATACAGTGAGCAGGATTTCTGCCGGGGTAGAGCGGACAGAATTGAAGACTTTGTTCCAGAGTAGAGCAGCAAGCCTGCAAGCCAGATGTGCAGGGGATGCCGAGCAGACGCCAGACAGCCGCCGGAAGGCTGCAGGTGAAGAACTGCCGAAGGTTGGTTCCGTCAGTTGCATTTGGTATACGGTTAACCAGTATGTTAACGAATCGATTACAAAAAATTGGATCGGATTTTACAATTCTTTTTTCTATAGTGCCTTGATGTGACACGAACGTCAAAGAGGTTTAAGAATCCGTTTTCTTTCTATAAGGGCTAAAACTAGTAAAAATAGTTGCCGTGGCTACTGGGACTGGTAGATGACAGGTAAGTGGCCATGGCTCTGAAGCCTTGATTTTCTTTGTAGCGCTTCCTAATTAAGGCCGGATTCAAATCTGTAACAGGTTGGAGGCAGATTCCAATTCAGCAAAGAAGTATTGTCCGGAATCGATAGCATCAACCTGGATTAGACACACTAGCAAAAATACCTGCGTTGCTACGGTTAATAATGCAACTGATTTGCTAAAAAAAATTGAACAAGCTAAACAGAACCAACCGAATCGAATGATGTGGACATGAAATAAATTAAAAACAAGCGGCCATGACGACCCTCGTGAAGATGCCCAAACCAATCAAAGACATGACATATACAAATTCAAAATGCAGATAGAAGAAAGATAATAACTACGTCAATCCTTATAAAATAGTATAAACATTTCTTCGACTCAACCAAATTTTGGCTGTTATTTTCTTTTTTTTTGCAAAGATCAGAGTTTATTTTCTCGGTCGTTACTTTTGGAATCTCAGCGAAAACTGGTTGCACTGGTTACCATCTATTTTTTGTACCTGACAAAATTTATGGGTATTTTGCATAACACGTTTAAGTTTAATGTTTTTGATAAATTTTGGACAAATATATAGATTAATTTAAAAGTCTCGCGTTTGGCGATGTTTAATCACCCCAGTGCAAATCACGTGCGTATTTTTCTAGTCTAAATAAACATGAATAATGATTTACCTCAAATATATAGATTAGTTTAAAAATCTAGGGTTCGACGATGTTTAATCAACCCGGTGCAACACACGGACTATTTTGCTAGTCTGAATAAACATGAATAATGATTTACCTGAGATAAACCAAACAGCTCTGAGGTCGTTAATTCAGTGCAGCAATCGTTGTTCAGGAATCAAGTGTGTACTTACTAAAAGAAACTTGTGCCCTAGCTGAAGCTTTGCTCGATATGTTTTGTCCATGCTCTAGCTTGCTCTTTGTTCAGCGAAAGGCAGGGCTAATATTTTTCCTGAGCTCGTCCCTGCAATCGTTGGTCGTCTCTGCTAGCTCGGCTTTGCTGATAGCTCGTTCCTACTTCGATGCCGCTGTTTGACGCTCTGTAGTAGACTCCTCCCAAATCTATGTAGGCATTGGCTCATTGCGGCCCCACCACTTCGCCATCGCGGATAACCATCCAGAGCCGGAAACGGAAAGAGGCAAATTCGCAAATCAGCCTCCTCGAGCTTCATCTGTACCGGCCTCCGGGCTCCATCCCAACCATGGCGGCATGGCCTTACCGATCAAGGCTGCCGTAGATGACAAAAGAGCAGCCTGAAACGCACCGGCGGCCAGGTGAGGTCGAGGCTCGTGAAGTCTTCTCACCCCACAATGACATGAGCTTATCGGCCCATCCTACAAATCAGAAGCTGCCAACGACGTCCATGGAAAGTTAGAAATCCCACTTGCGGTCGTGGAGCGCCGTATGTCTTCCTCTCTCCATGAGAAGGATGAGCGCGTTGTGCATATGGACACACCCGGAACCAGTACGCATGAGCGATGGAGTCCCGACTCCTGAACCACGGCGAGTCACACCTGTGAGCCTCGCTTTCGCTTAAGGATGTTGTCGAGCTTGCCAATGCCCTTGTTCATGAGCTTCTAGTCGTCGCCCAGGTCGATCGCTTTTCGTTCCTAGCCTAGCACACTCTGCGTGACTGCGTCTCCGCCCCAAGACATCGCAAGTCGCCGACAACTTGTGGGCTTGGGCTACTCGATTAAAGAAACCGCTTCAGGCCGAGCTTGGTTTCTTGCCGAGATTAGCTAGATCATCGACGAAAGAAATCGTTCCAGGTCGGGCTTGAGTTCTTGCCGAGATTGGCTAGCTTCATCTCGCTCTGATCCTCAATGAAAGAAATCTCTCCACAAAAGTCGATTGATTCGGGACTCGCCATCGATCGATTTAGCCTATGATCGGATACATTGAGCCGAGTCAACAATGCTGAGGACGACGACATGCGAGCGCGCAGTTTACTACACTTGGACTCGATGAACGTATCCTCTCCGGTTACAATTCGATCAGGAGAGAGTTAGACGTACGAAGGTCGACGTGATGATGCGGTAAAGGAATAGACTTAGAAACAGAGGGTGGATTGAAAGCGTATTTTTGGTGGATTGAAAGCGTACTTACGACCGCCACCGTACCTGTAGCAATATTATTAGTAGAGATCTAATTCTTTGTCGAATCGAATCAACGTCGAAGGATCTGTATGTACAATGCGGCCGGACCGGAGTTGCCGGCTTGCCCCCATAGCCTCTCTAGTCTTGGATCCATTGATCGGCACGACAGGTCCATCTGCTATTGGTTTTAGGGTATCTCCAGTAGGCCGACCTATCTGTTTCTGGTGTGTCTGAAATGGTTTGACCAAACTGGTAGATCGGTGTGGCACGTCCCAGCGGGGTGACCCATCCAAACCGACTCGCCCGCACCGATCTATCCATGGACCAAATTTGGACCAAGTTTGCGTCGGTCTGGACAGCACGCGTCATTCCTTGGCCACCCCGGGCCTTCCCACCAGCGGCAGAGAAGACACAACCCAACTACCCAAGCCACTCCCTTCCCTAAACCCTCACCCCCATCTCCACCGCCACCCCAGGCAACCGTCGTATGTGGTCCAGGCCGCCGTAGCTGGCGCCACATCCCGCGGCATCTTGCTATCCAGCAGCATTCTCGTAGCACCACCGCCACCGACCACGAGCAGCACCCTACTGGCCAGACGCTCGGGTGCGTAGGTCACCCGTGCCCACAACCTATTCTACAATTCGCGCGGCCATATTTGAGATATGGTGGCCGGTCTTCTCTGATTCCAATGAGCGTTGGCATGGATATTGATGTTGTTGTGCAGTGTGCTTGTAGATGGCCAGCAGTAGGCGTAGGGCGGCAGCCTAGGCAGTCTAAGAGAATGTGCTCGAATCATTATCCAATGAGGACCCGACGACGAGACCAATCTTTTGATTGCCGCTGCCGACATGGTTAACGAGCATTTCCTGATACCACCGCGCAGGGGTGCTCGTCGCAGAAGCGGCATGCCAACGTCTGGCCACCTGCGCCTGTACAAGGACTACTTCGACCAAATTAATCCACTCTATAAAGAGAAGGCATTCCGTCGCCGCTATAGGAAGTCCAGAGAACTGTTCCCGGTAATTCTCAATGGCGCGAGGGAGTATGATGACTACTTCGAGACCAAGTACGATTGCACCAATAAGATTGGCTTCTCCTCTTACCAAAAATGTTCCGTGGTCATTTGGCAGCTTGCATATGGAGTGCCAAGGTGATCTCCTTGACGACTACATGCACATGAGCGAGTGCACATGCCATGAAGTCATGCACCGGTTTTGCGAGGATGTTATTATGGTGTTTGGCAAATATTATCTGAGAGAGCCAAACACCGAAGACACTGCCCGCCTTTTGTCCATCAACAAGAGTAGGGGTTTTCCTAGGACACCTCCCACATGCGCGCCTTCCTATTGGCTGTCGAGTTGGGTTCCAGTGAAACTCGGTTCTGAAAATTCCTCCCCCTTGCATGGTACCAACAAGGCAAAGTTTTAACCTGAACCAAAGGTTTCGAGGTTTTGAGCGGCCACCTGATGCCAAATAACTATAATAATACAATCCAATCAACCCTCGTACCCGGTCTTTAGGCCTTTTATAAAATGCAGTTAATTAGACTGTGCATCTAGTTTTTACTTCTAGCATAGGATAAATATTTTTCTCGATGCATGCCACAACTACCACTGCTATTAACTAGGAAAAGGAGCCGTAGCTAAGGTATGAAAATGCAGTTTAACTTAATGTTCCTTATTTTCCTTTTTCATAGGAAACTAATATTCTTGATCATGGTGGACTCTCATTACCATTATGAAAATTTTATGGTCATCTCAAGATAACCGTGATTATTTTTAACATAGTAAATAAAGCAACAACAATTTTTTTTTCTAAACAGGTGTTAGGCTGACACTATATCAAGTTATATATTCATAGGGGAGAGATGAACACTATGATTAGCCCATGCTCTACAAGTTATATATTCATAGGGGAGAGATAAGAAGCCATTTAAGTCAAACATGGAAACTAATTACTTGTCATAGCGATAGGAATGAAGCTTACTCAGCCTAACGCTTGTTTGGCTGTTTGAGCAGACCATTTGTGCATAATTCTGCTTCTGCACGGCCAGACCATAGGAACATAATGGGTCTGCTTAACCTAAGACTGACTGACCTTCTTAATTAGTGTATCCCTTGGACAGAATGAGCTAATAATGCATCTGGCCATGTCAGAATGAAGCATACTTTGACAAATGGGCAATAGCTTCTAGGTTCGACCGCCCTAACTTTGTCTTGTATAGAGGAATCAACTAAGCACAATAATTTCCTATGTCAAATTGCAAGTTGTGTGGTGCTTGTTCTGAAATAGCTGTTATTAGTCCCCACCGGTAAGGGTAATTAACGAACAAAATGTTGGAGCACCAAACGATTTCTTATGGGTGGGAATGCATGCTATTTTATGGTTGATCAGAAACAAACTAGTCCTGTATGGGAAACGATTTCTTATGACTGGGCGTCGGTCAAGTTGAATGAGCTCTTGAGCAACTGCTTGCATGGTGTGACGCTACAACATGGCAGTTCTGTATGTCAGAAGCATCAGAGTTTGGCGATATCCGTAATATATACTGTTCGATGACCTCCGAACCTGTCTATAAATTGGCATCCTCGTTCCATAGCAAGAACGAACCCTAGCCTGCTTAAGCTTTCCACCTACTACTACTACTACTACGATTAACCATGGCTGCTAAGACTAGCCATAGTGCTAGTATCATATCTAGTATTATGCAAATTAGACCCACAAAAATGCTGACGTGGTAGCTAATTAATGAAGAGAGAGAGAGAATTAGATTATCATAGGTAGATACCGTATCATAGCGCATATTACGAGAAAAATTAATGTCAAGTAAATCTTGTACATAAATTTTTGCATTAAGATACTACAAATCAATAAATACAATGAGTATATGATACTAGTTCATGATACCATACATTATGGAGATATAATATCAAATATAAGTATCATATGCATGATACTATAATATGATACTTCCCACTATGATCATCCTAAGAACTCCTCATACTATCAAAGTGGTCCATGCCAAGAGGTCAAGCAAAAGGAACATCTTTTCCACCTGTACATGGACCAGCATGTTGAAGGGACACCTGGGGCCAACCAAAAAGCTATACTAAATCCCGGGTTTTTTGGTCTCACTGCCGTCGTCGATTGGACCGTACGTGACGGTCCTGCTCCGGAAGAAAACATTGTCGCACATGCAGAAGGCACGGCGATCCAAGCAAATATGAGCGCTGAAACTTGGCTTATGTGTTACACTCTGTTGTTCTCCGATGAGAGGTTAGTAATATGCTTTCTTTATATTGTACTATGTATACTATGTGTGTCTGACTCTTATCTGTTGGCTTTAAATCCAAAACAAAATTATGTTTTCTTTTAATATTCTTATTATTTCATGCATTTTAATTCTATGCTAAATTCCAGATTTTCATTGCTATATATAGATATATATGATCTTAACGTAATATGGATCTATTAGGTTCATTAAGGGGCTGTTTGGTTCAGAGGGTATCCTATAGGGGATGTGGATATCCACAACCACCTGGTTAGGGATAACCATTTTTCCTGTTTGGTTGGACAGATAAAATGTGGTTGCCCTTATCCAGTGTTCTGTTTGGTTGAAAGGGTAAAAAGTGGATAGCTTATATTAAAGTGGGTGAGCCCCTCCCAATTCTTATCCTTCCAC
The DNA here is from genome assembly GCA_007115705.1 of Dactylis glomerata. NCBI lineage: Eukaryota > Viridiplantae > Streptophyta > Magnoliopsida > Poales > Poaceae > Dactylis > Dactylis glomerata. The sequence continues at coordinate 52,742 of QXEO01000158.1, read as the reverse complement.
GATTATCTTCAGCTCTCGTCCTAATTTTCCCCATGGCCGACGGCACAAAGAGCGACCAGGGAACCGCGTCCATGGATGGCTCGAGGGGGTAGGGCGGTGGCTCGATGGCTATCTATGAATGGCTCGACGGCGGAGCGGTCAGGGGCTCGACGGCGGAGCGGTCAGGGGCGCGACGGAGGGGCCAGGCGACAGCCATGGAGGTCCCGATGGATCTCGATTCCAACGAGATAGGAAACACGGCGGCGCTGCGAGCTTGGGGACGGGGAACCACCTCCGGTGCAGCAAGGGAGAGGAGGCACAGCGACGCTCAGCGCACGGGAGAGGGGCTGCCTGGCTTGGTCCGTCGGTAGACGGTCGTCGGCCGCCGCCAGGGAATGGCCTTTTTTCCTTTCCATTTGCGAGCGAAACGACGGAACCAGAAGTGGTTGGCCACATCCGCCCAATTTCGCAGGACGAGCTCAACCACCGTTTCATTGGAATATACCCAGAATCTGGCTATCTACAGCCACTCCCACCCTCTAAACCAAACACTTGGCAACCACTTTTTCAGTGGCTACCCCTAACCACTTGGGGATATCCCCTGAACCAAACAGCCCCTAAAGGGTCCAGCCTTGAGGTGATAGGAAGTCATGTCACCGCACAAGACGGGCAATATGCTGTTGTAGGTGGGACCGGAGAGTTCGTTGGTGCAAATGGTGCTGTCAATGTCAAAATAATTAAGTTCTTGCCAGAGACTACCGGTGTGCTCAGAGAGCTTAACATTCGTGTTTCATGCCCATGTGTGCCCAATCCGGTAAGTTTGTCCTCGTATCATTCCTATATATATAATCTGTCTCTACCCTATATATAACACCTCACTAACAATATGGATATACACACAAATCTAATGTTTAATTGCACAACACGTTCGCAGACCCCAGTGACCAAGATCGGACCTTGGGGTGGGAATGGAGGGACATCTTTTGACATCCCAGACCTACCGCTGTCTATTCAAACTGTGACAATCATATGCAGTGATGTCATTAATTCACTTGCATTTTCTTATGTTAACCAAGCTGGTCAGAAGAAAATTGTTGGACCCTGGGGTGGTGACGGTGCACTTGCTGTGACGGTGAGTGATTTTTGTTTTACTTTACGTTATGTTTCACATATGGTGTACTCTCATATATGCTATACAAGGCAAAATACTATATAAATTGACAACTCATTTCGTTATAGATCACGCTTGCTCCTTCAGAGATTGTGAAGCAAATCACGGGAACAACTAATAGCATTGGAGGCGACACTGTTGTAACCTCACTTGCCTTGGTCACCAATGTTTCCACATATGGGCCTTTTGGAAAACCAAATAGCACACCTTTCAGCAGCCAGGTGCCGAACAATAGCAGCGTCGTGGGTTTCTACGGCCATGCTAGAGGATCTGTGAATGCACTTGGAGCATATGTTTGCCCAAATTAGCACAAACAAGTGTTTCTTAATAATCTCAGATGCTTCAGACGAGGCTTCTGTTCTCCATCGTTTTGGTAACAAGACGTTGTGGTCATTGCTTGTGTGTTTGGAACTACTTAATTTTCCTTTTTATCAAGTATGTTGTTGATGCTACCTACTTTGTATTTTCATGAGAATAAATTTGTGTTGGATCCTTGGTGTTTTGATTGATGTGTGTCTCTAATCGACAGCTTCTACTTAAATGGGACACCTATCAGATACTAATGCCGCCTACAATGGTAGTCTACATCGTTCAAGCCCCATGGGGTGATAAGCTAATAATTAGTAGAAGATCAAGAACTACTGATCATTACACGGAGGGTACTTTTGAAATTATAGTGTATAAGTTTGATCCCGACGGTGAGAAACTTATCAAGATGACAGGAATATGTGACTTTGGTCCTTTGGTCAAAAACTTTAGGACGTTCAGCTATGGATGTGTTGAATGAGCTTTTGGTCATGAGAGGAATTGAACGAAATACAACAACCCTCTTGTTCTAATACAAGTTATTGATTTAACATAACATAATTTTCTTTCAACCTCTGCCAGTAAGCGTAGCAGCGACTTGTTCCTCGGTACCAAGAATGGTACAAACACAATTGAATGTACAATGCAAACCTCCTATCGTCAGATGAGTCACCATGCTCTGTGATTCAGATTTTATTAGCACCTGCCAACGGCACAGTTTCGGTTTGGAAATTTTGCTGGAAGAAATCAAGTAATGATTTATCTTCAATGGTACGCAGAGAATGCCGTTTTAAAACAAAAACTTTGTAGTGCAGGACATCTGCAGTGCTAGCTACTTACCTATTCATCATGTACAACTTCCTAGTGGTCTTTGGGACCTCATTCAGAGGGATTGTAACAACTCTATATCTTCTTAATACAATCCTGTTTCCCCCGTAAAAAAAAAACTTCCAGTAAGTTTCCTATCCAGCCCAACTTTTTATCCTAATCGAAAAGCCCAGTGCCTGGGCCATTGCTTGGAAGCAGATCGAGCTAGGCAGGATGCATGATTCCTTTCCTGTTTGGATATCTCGAGCAAGATCTGTAAGTAGAGTGTGAAAAGCTTTTCTTTCCTGAGATTCAGGCAAAATAAGCTTTTCACACTGCTCTTACAGATCCATTTCACAGCCACGCGCACACACTGGCACTGCTAACGTAACCGATTCAGGCTACAACCAAGGAGATACTACTTGTACAGGTTTGCAAATTGAGAACCAACTGTGCTCCGAAAATGAGAGAAGGGATCTGGCTCACCGACATCCACAACAAGAGAAACAGGCGAAGCAGCTCAAGCAGAGCTAGAAACGCAAGCCGAAGCACCATTTTCTTCCTTTTTCTAAACAGAGAAAGGCAACTTCATTTATAAGGCCTTTATATTCTTTCACTTGACGAGGATTCCTTAGAATAAATACCAACAGCAAACAGGCAAACATCAGACTGCACGCACAAGCAGAGCATAGCAGATTTGCTCAAACGTGCAGCCGCCTCCTAAACCAAGAAAAACTAAGCTACCGAGGGAATGCAGCAGCAATGGGACCTCCTCAGCGACATTGATGCCATCCAATGGTTTCCGTCCTGATATCCTTTGTCCTTCACTTCACATGGCATTTCTGTTCCAGGAAACAAGGAAAACAAAACAAGGGTCACTGGGGCAGTAATTTGAGCATCAGAACATCAACAAAACTGACAATATAAGTAACCAAATACAGTGATAGACAGATAGCATGTGGCACTCTAATGTCAAAATAATATATTTCTTAAGAAATATTGTCTATCCCAAATGGACACATTTTCCTGTTATAGTCTGCATTCCAATAAATCAAACTGTTGACGGGCGAAGCCAGCCCAAAGTACACCGATGTTTACCGTGCTGTTAGGCTGGACAATAAACTTTTTATATAGGAGCAACATTTTCATCATGATATGATATGAATGTATAATAAAACATGCATAAGTCCAAGCGTTCCAGTGAGAATTATAAGCTCCTCAAATGAATCATGTACGCAATGTCAGGCATCGACATAAAGATATATGACTTATTTCATTAAACAGCTAACAATCTGAGAACTGTAAAAAGTCTCATCACATACAGACTGGCTTCAGGTTCATAATTAAATGGCAGCTAACTCATTATGTACGATCTAAGCTAGACCCAGAAACAGGAAATAATTGACCCATATTGAGCATCAGAACATCAACGCAACTGACAAGATAAGTAAATCAATAAATTATAGCCATATAATATGTTGCACTCAAAAGTCAAAAGAATACATTTGTTACAAGAAGATGCCTCTGTTTCCCCAACGGACACATTTTGCTGTTTTAGTCTGTATAATCAAACAACTGTTCACGAGCAAAGCCAGCTTAAAGCACACCTATATTTACCGTGGTATTAGGATGGATAATAAACTTCTATATAGGACCACTTTTTTCACTATGCTATGATATGAATGCATAGGAAAACATGCATAAGCCCAAGTGTGTCTGTGAGAACTATAAGCTCCAGAACTCAAATTCGCATAAGCAATATAACAATTCAATATACACATATGCGACTAATTTCATTATACGGATAACAATCTGAAAATTGCAAAAAGTCTCATCTTACACAACATGGATTCAGGTTTACAGTTAAATGGCAGCTAACCCATTATGCATGATCTAAGATGGACCGATAGACAGGAAATCGTTGAACATAACCTAAGCTGGACTGCTGGTTAAGCAGAGCAGCGAGGCGAGATACAACATACAAGTAGATACATGGCAAGGGAAACTAACCACAATTATATCATGTAAATAAGAATAACCAATTACATCGGTGAACTCTAAAGCATCGGGATATTAAGCTGTGCTAACCATGAGGAAAGGAACGACATTTTATCGTCTCATACTGTCGGCAACGACAGAAACGATGGTGGGAAGTTGGTGTATAACAGCTCATGGATGTGCCAGCGCTTCAGCTCGCACATCCTCTCAAGCTGCAACGTCCTGATGTCCAGTGTGAACGGTTGGTAGTCTGCCATACTCGCGGGGAGGCTTTCTCCGTATCTTGCAAGGAGCAAGTACCCCTCTGTCGCACCTGCGATGCAATGCAGCTCAGCACCGCCACCCAGTGAGATTGTCTTCCCCGCCTGCCACAGGTTGTTTTGCCTGATGGTGTAGTAGAGATCAGGAGATGTGCCATCCGCAAGAGCAAACATCCCAGGCCTGCCTTCCCCTGCCTCCACAATGGCTATCTGTTTCCATTCTCTGGCTCGTGGTGGGAGCTCAGCAATAGAGAACTCCATGGTCCGGGTGTGAAGCACGAGCAAATTCCCCCTGAAATTCAGCTGCCAGTAGATGCAGCCGTAAGCGTGGTAGCGGGCGGAAACAAAACCTTCCAGTAGGGGCTGAAATGATGGATCTAAATCGCCCCAACTCTGAGATGCAGCCCCTCGCCATTGTCCAGTGCTGGACGAGAAGATCAAGGCGACAGGCCTCGTTTTGCAGCAGGCCATCCAGATCACTCTGAATGACGTCTCTTCCACCTCGTCCTCTTCGCTGGGGGGAGCGAGGAAGGGCCCGCTTAGCATAGAAAATGGGCGTTCCACAAGATCGTCTAGGTGTTTAGGCATTGGGGGAAGCAGGAAGTACCGGCGGTGCAAGGGGTCGCACACGGTGATATCAGTGAATACCGGGAGCTTGATGACCAAGGTTTTGCGTTTTAGGAGGACGCGGCCGTCGCGGGCATCCCCGATGTCCCAGATGCCGGGGGAGGGGAGGAAGGAGAAGGAGAAGTCGGTGGCGAGGGCCAGGGCTTGGGCGGCTGACGCTGAGGGGTGGGGCGGGATGGCGTGGTGGAAGCCGTCGCGGTCTAAGAGGCCTAGGAGCGGAGGGGCATGGAGCTTGCGGAATTGACGGATGAAGGAGTGGTGGGTGGCGACGCGGCGGAATGAGGGGCAGGCGGCGGCGGCTCGGACGAGGTCGTCTGGTGTGGGGAGGCGGAGGAAGATCTCCGCCAGGAGGTCGTCTGTGATTGCCAGCGGCAACATCCTCTGGCCGGTCCGTCGCCGGCGAGGAGAAAGTTGGGCGGCGGCGTGGGGGGAGTTGGGAGTGGTGGGAGCGAGAAGGGCACGGGTGGTCAGTCGGCGAATTTTTTTTAATAATACGATTTTTTTTAGTTATTTCTAGAAATAACACTGTAACTTAGCTTTTTTCAGATCTAGCGCGCCATTCCATCCGACGAATGAGATAGGGATTAATACTATCCGGCGAACGGGATAGGGACTAATCCTATCGGGTGGATGGGATAAGTCCTTTTCCCGCAGGGTCATGACCTTATCGCGTCCGGCTGATGGAAAAGGTGCTGGTTGCGTCCGGCCGATGGAAAAGGCTAACATAATTAATTTTTTAATGGCTATTGATGTATTTAAATAGATAAATAGTTAAAATTAACGTTGAATGTTACTTCAATGTTTCAAACATATTCGAAATATGAGTGCAACTTAGTAACATTCTATATATTTCAATAGTTTTCATCCACATCTCAATGTATTCTTGATTGTGAATTATTTTAAAAAAATTGATAAGTTTAGTTGAATTAAACTTCTAGGGATAAATTGTTGAAACTTGATGAGATTTCTTTTAGAGAACTACAATGGTGGCTACGTCATTATTGCTTTAAAGAATTGTTCAATATTGTGGGTTCGATAGAAACAAATTTGCGGTAGGAAGTGTCATAGCAAGAAAATGAATAACAAGAGAAACAAAATGAAGAAAATAATAAGTAAATAAAGCACTTTCCATAACCGTCCAACAAATTATTTATGTTTAGCAAAAATGCAGAAATAATTAGAAAATCTAATCCTGTTCGGACAGGGAGATGGTAGCGCACCTTTTCCATCGGTCGGATGCGACTAGCACCTTTTCTATCAGCCGGACGCGACAAGGTGTGTCACATGCAGGGCTCCACGGGAAAAGGACTTATCCCATCCGCCGGATAGGATTAGTCCATATCCCATTCGCCGGATAGGAAGCTGGATCTGAAAAAAGCTAAGTTATAATATTATTTTTGAAAATAATTAAAAAAATCATATTATTAAAAAAAATCGCGATCAATCGAGCAGTTGAGTTTGGGAAAAGTTGAGAACGGGGGGCAATTTTGCTATACCCCAATAACCCAAATAACTGACAACATGCTCTAGAAATGACAAGAATTTCACATGTTGACTAACGGAAGTTCTTTGATATTTGATATTTGACTACAGTGCTATTCTCTCCATTTTAAAATATAAGATATTTTAGCTTTATGAAACAAATATATTTAGATATCTTTTATTGCGTAGGTTCATTTAAATATACACACTAAAGCATGTCTAGAAATATTTACTTCACAAACCTAAAACATCTTTTATTTTAAAACGGAGGAAATATTTGAAAATGTTGGTTTCTAAGAGCATCTTGAGCCGCATCCCCTACGACCATCTCCTTTAAATTTTGAAACTATAAATTACGAGTAAAGGGCACGATTAGACATGTTTTATAGTTCCGCACATGTCGTGAAAGAACAAAAACCACATACAGAAACGATAATACTCCCTCCGTTTCAAAATATAAGATGTTTTAGCTTTGTGAAGCAAGTGTATCTAGACATTTTTCAGTGTGTAGGTTCACTCAAATATACACACTAAAAGGTGTCTAGATACATTTGGTTCACAAACCTAAAACATCTTATATTTTGAAACGGAGGGAGTAGTATAATACAGTATACGCCAAAAAGATCTCTTTTCTTTTTTCTGTTTATATTACTCCTCACCCATCTTCTTCCCCAACTCATCTCGATCAAATACGTCCGATAGCCCCAAACATTGCTGGCCGCGCCCCGCCCTTTGGCCGGCTGGCCGCCGCCCGACCCTGGCCGCCCTTCCGGCCGGGCCACCTGCCTTGGCCGCGCTCGACCTAGGCGCCGCCTGGCTCGACAAGGCCTTGCCCCTGGCCGCCTCTGCCTGTGCTGCCCGCTCCTAGCCGCGGTGGTGGCCAAGTGTGGCCCTGTCGCCCATCCCTGCCGGTTTTCTTCCGAAGTTGGAAAATTGAAGACGAGTCGCCTGTCCCTGCCGGTTTTCTTCCGAAGTTGGAAAATTGAAGACGAGGAAAAAGGAAATAAGCTAGAGGAGCTCAATGGGAAGGGGCTTGTGGAGCCAATCGTGCTAGATGGAGCCTCTATTGTCAGAATTTGGCCGAATTCTGGCGAATTCCGGTCAAGACGCGAGCTAAAATTTCCTAACTTCCAGTCTTGGCCGGTATACAGGCACAGTTCAGTTTTGCCTCAGAAACTATGTATACACAGGTCGACGGATTGGATTCTGGGCCCTTTAAAAAGTTTTACGGGTCGATCTGGTATACGGGTTCTGCTCGGGGCCGATTTTTTGATAGAAACTCTAAAGTTAGCTATTTAAAGGTTTGACCAACGGGTACTGCTAGAGATGCTCTAAAGCCCTCCCCCCCCCCCCCCCCCCAAACCCCCACACCACCACCACCAGCACCACCACCATGGCATATGAGGGCATCAGAGGCTAAAATCTCCTAGGCCCCATTTTAGTTTTTCCACCCATTCGGCCCATTTTTTCATCTGACGCTCCCAGCCCACACCCAACCCATGGGGCGGGGGAGCAGGGGGGCGGGGGCGCCGGCTAGACACGTATAACACATCGCGCCCACCTATCAGTGACCCACCGATACTTCATCTTAAAGACCTCGTCTCCCACGCCCTAGTAATGGCATTATACCATTGGCAGCCTTGCAGGCGCACGCTGATACGTCACTTCAGGGAACGCGTCACCGTAATTGAGCGCCACACCTCCTTCCCGCCTTCCCACCGCTTTTCTCCCTCCCTTTCTGGCCTATATCAACCCATGTCATCGCTATTGCTACTTCTTACTAGCCCTTCCTTGCCATTGAAGCTCTGATAGCTGCATAATCCAGCATCTATATCTTAAGTTTAAATCTCATATTTGTCATGAAAATGATAAAATATTTGTCAATCCTTTGCCATTAATGCCTAATTACCACCAAGTGTGGAAATCTTCTCTTTAAATGTTTGCTTTCAGGAATATACTTTTTAATGACAAAATCTGGGCGAATTAATGAAGAATTATGAGTTTTCAATACCCCCAAGTCAAAGGGCTCGTGTAGCTGACTTACAGAGAGTTTAACGGGCAGCCATATGGGCAGGACCCGCCCATATCAGCCGCTTTTGCCACGTCAAACCTAGCGACTTTCGTGAAGGAGCCTCTATATAAATTGACCACCAGGCGCCGCAAAAAGGGAGATGGAGCGACAAAGGAGATACAGATATCACCACATCACACCAAGGAGAAGGAGTCCAGCCACCGCCACCATCACCATCCATTTCTCCACCCTCATAGCCATAGCCATCTACTTGTAATCTCAATCTCTGCCATTGGCAATATTGTAAGGATATTTGATATTGTTATTGAATCAATCTATACAATGTTTTCCATCTTTGATCTGGTTACGAGTGAGTAGTCCTCATGGGCTGCGGGCTCGGTGAAGCCTCGCAGCGATTATGTGCATGATCTATTCTATATGGGGATATTGTGTTGAGTATGAATGTGTTATTTCACTTGTTTATCATCTCGTTGCCTCGATCCAAAGTCTTGACAGGTACCCAAGATCCGAGGATTGATCAAGGTAATGAGGAGGTATGAGTGGTGCTTCACTCTCTAGATCGAATCCCAGTGACAGAAGGGTAGTAGATTAGAGGATCTGAGATCCACTTGGGATCACAGCAATGTCACAAATCCTAATGCTCTAGTCTTTTACTGCTTTCCTAGACATGGCTGCTGCGGGATAGTAGTAGGACTAGAAGTCTACTGGCAGATATAGCTCACTAAAACTAGTAGATTATACGGACGTGCCGCCCACAATATTTAACACTATTTAGCACTTAATTCATGTTATGCTTATTAATATCTTTGACCCTATTACATGCACAACTGCATGTGAGTCCTATGTCCATGGTCTATTCTTCATCCATCGACACACACAAAACAATATAGTAACGGTCTAGGAATAGATAGATGACCAAACTAGTAAGTGCTTGCCAAATAACATAATATTTAGCATTAAGAAATAGCTTCCCCAAGTTTGATATACCTAGGTCTACTAGGGAAAAAGTACCGTTATCCTACATCCTGAAACCGGATCAAAGGTATCAAGCTCGCCGCAGACCGCCTACTCACATAACCACAAAGAAGAAATCCCTAGCAATGGACAGTGTCGCGGCCAATGGTTTTGAGCGCCGCTTCCTCCATGAGTGGGAGGCACGCGCCCTGTACGAGACTAGGTACATGGCTCCGACGGACATTCCCTTTCTAGTATTGGAGGCTCAGCGCTAGCGGGATCCCTATCCCACCCGAGCTGCACGCGACACAGCACGGGTGGCGGTGATCCGCCATCATTTTTACGGCAAGCTCACATTGGTGCAGAGGGAGGATTCGATTTGGGATCCGGAGAACAACATCAAGTGGACAAATTTATTCTGCGACTAGTGCAACATGGAGCTGGCGAAGTGCAAGGAAATGGCACGTCACCGCTGAACAAGAATACCGCTGCCAGCAAGGTCTAGGAGGGGGGGCCTCCCTGAGCCACACCCTCGCTGCTGGTAACAAGCTGTGGCTCACCTACCTACAGGTCCTGCGGCATTGTACCCTTAGAGAATGGAGAGCATGACGTCCTCCTCGTTGAGGTCCTCATTGTCCACAGCGTGGACACCACGCGCTGGTGGCGGCATCGTCATCGCTAGCCTCGAGCGTCATCTCCACCACATTGTCTGCGCCTCGTGAGGCCGAAGAACGAGGCGGCACATCCGGCAGGTCGCGTGTCCAGGTGAAGGAGACCGACGCGTTGCCGTCGCGGAAGAAGGAAGGGCATGAGCAGGTGTGGTAGGCGCCAACAGAGTATGCCGCGTGGGAACTCTAGTTCCAAGCGCCCGACGACCCGGAGGAGTTCTCGGGTCAGCGAGTGGCGAAGCGCACCTTCTTCAATGAGTTCCAGCCGGCGAGGTATGACTTCACCCTCGCCTAGTCCAAGTCCGAGGCAAAGAAGAAGGCAGCATAGCGCGCACTAGCTGGGCATCTATGTTGACCTCAACGACGATGAGGCCGGCACGAGCCAGTGGCGCGGCGGCGACTACCAGGGTTGCAGCAGCAAGGCACCCAAGGATGAGCCGTCGTCCGACGACGATGCGGATTACAACGTATTCTACCACCGCCTCGACATCAATTTTTTTTAAATTTAGCATCTTTTTAATTTAAATTTCTCTGTATTTTGTAAAAACTAGTCAAGTTTAAATGTAATCATCTTTTTATTAGAATTTCGTAGAATACAAATTTCCATAGAGGGAGCACGGCTGGGAACAGGCGCCCCCATAGGGACACCACATGCTGGTGCCCCCCATATGGGCTAAAAAAGGTTTCCATCAAACACCATATGGAGGGGACGGCTAGAGATGCTCTAAGCGTCTATCAGTCGGGATCCTATGATGCAACTGCCGATTCAGTGGGAGTATACCGGTGCCCACACTTAGCGCCCCCACTATAGATGCCCCTATTAGCTACAGGCGTTGACTCAATACTCTGCGTCAGGCGCTTCGATAGAGTTTGGTCCGCGGGACAAAAATCATATCGAATCGTTTGGAGAAATAAGCGCTTCAAATTGGAGACCACCATTGAAGTTGTGGACTCTTGCGTAGGAGCGCTAGGATTAAGTTTCTTTTTTTATCTGCTCAAGCGCCTACAGATAGGCTGAACATAAAGCTCGAAGCTCGACGGCTAAATGAGCGCTCGTTTGCTTGACTCGTTTGAGCTCGGCTTGTTTTTTAGTGATCTGAGCTGAGCAGGAAATTTTGCTCGTTAAAAATAACAAACTAAACAATTGAGCCGATGTTGTTCGTGAGTTACTCGTTAAGATCATTAACAAGTGCTAGTCCAATACCAAGTGCTAGTCCAATACGTTATGGTCACGGTCCATCTAAAGTGAATGGATTGCCTTAGAAAAATCTAAAGTGAATGAGGGCTAACTATTTATGATAGGCCCATACACGCTTGCTTTCTTTGCATTGTCGAATAATCCTGATGCTAGCTTGTCTATGTATTGCCTACTAATTGCATTAAAATACCACTTATGTTTAGGCAACATTTTCTTAACGATCTTAAAGAGCAGCTCGAGAGTGCTCGCTAGCACATAACGAACTGAGCCAAAAAATGATTTCAGCCTGTTATTCTTAACGAGCTTATCGGCTTAATGATCTGAGCCTTATCAATCACGAGACTTAGCGAGCCGATCAGCTCATTATTCCAGCGGAAACACTCAACATTGGACATGCCCTAAGTGGTACTTTAGAACTCGTGGCTTCACTATTGGTATAGTGTGTTCTGTTTAGAAATTTGGGATATATTTGGAATTTCGCATGTTTGTTTGCTTGTTAAGAAACAAGGGAATCTCCAATTTGGTTTTTGGCAAGACAATTTTAGGTGTGCAGTGTTGGAGATAAGCAATTTACCATGATATTCAATCCATAAAAATAATAAACAAAAGATGGCTAAAATCATGGAGATCAAATTGATCATGTGCCATAGTAAATAACATAAACAAAACATATCTAAGCTGAAGATATTGAAGCAAATACTCGATGAAGAGGAACAGAAAAACATACGGTGCAGAGGAGGAACCAACATTGGCGTTGGCATTGGGGGTGCCGCTGTTGTCTCCAATGTTACCATAGTGGCTGCTTCTGTCGGGGAAGAAGTCCTAGTGCGGGAAGAATTCATCGGTGTCTGTGATGAAGATGAATCCAGTAGTCGCACAGAGAGCTCCCCAAAAACCTTATCGCCTCTCTCTCGTACAAGATCACAAGAGGCGAGGTTTCGGATACCTACTGTTCTGGCTCATGGTGCACGGTGCAAGACAGGATGGGGAAGACTTGGTCGACAACGCATTGCAGGAAGATGTGGCAGATGGTGTTGTGTGTCTCTCAAAGATGAGCAGCCTCTCTTATGTAGGAACGGTAGGGGAGGTAGAGAAGTAACGATAAAAGACAAAAATGAAGAGCCGGGAGGCGAACCAAACAGGCGACAACCAAAGTCGAAAAGCCATTGTATTCATTGTCCACTAGCGCAAAATGTTTGAGCTTCGGTGCAACCGTTCATGTACTAGACATGCATGGCAAAAACATAGACTTTGCTCGAGGCTCATTCCACAAATAATGGCGCGCGCGCCGTGACAGGGTGAGGCGTGGCTAGGCGGGGGTGTAGGAGGAGGAGGAGCACGTGTGTAGGAGTCCTTTTCTCACATGCTCATATAACAAGAGGAAGTGTCCACCGTATATATATATTGGTTCAACTCTTTCTAAACTAGCAATGTGAGACTAACCTTTGTCACATGGGCCTCTAGGATTTTTTGAATTATTAAATTTAATATTTGGGGTGGGCCAATTTAGACAAAATAATTTTTATATATCAGTACTATAATAGAGACTGTTAAGTTAAACTTCCACCTAGATCTCTACGCTACACTGGATTGCTACTTGAAAAGTGGATTAGGACTTGAACTGCAAGTTATTAGCGAATTTAGTTTCACACAAAGACTTGACCGATACTAATGCTGTCGTAGAACTTCTCCGCGGGTGGAGCTTATACGTCATACTCTAAGGTCTTTTATGAGTTTATTAGATAGCACCTAACTCTTATAGACTGCGACATTTAACAACCAGACTTACTTACATATGTGTGTTCTTCAAAAGACAACATGTCTATTCAAATAAACCACTTAACACACATTAAGGTAAAAATTAACATGTCGGGCAGATTATGAGCCTTGGCAGGACCCTTGATTCCTTCATCCCAACTTAATTTTGTGCCGTCTTGCTTACGTGCCATCATCGCAATTTATCCAAGTTTCCCGATTACAATCTTGGATAAAAACTATACAGATTCTTGTCAAGATCATGTTCTGGCATGACACCACAAGGAGAAAACAAAAAGAGCTTGAGTTTTCATACATTTTGCTGTTCTTCCGTGCCATTGCTTTTGCAACTTGCGAGCAGTCAATTCAGCTGTACGCTGTAGCGACACCAACCCATACCGTTATTCCATTTACTTCCATTCTCTGCCCTCGGTGTATTTACAACTGTAAAAGGTCGGATCTCTGCTGAGCTCCATTTCTTGTTCCTGCTGCATGCTGGATCTAGCAGCAAACAGTACTATACCCTCATGAATGTATTTTTCAAGACATTTCTTATATCTGTATTAGTACTAATATTACATAGTTCTATTTGAGGAATCTTGATCAGGTTAGCTGATATGGTTTCAGTTTTGGCATGTTTTTTTCTTCTAAAAACAGCTGATTTCTCTTTCACTTTTCCTGATATGTTTCCTAGATTCTAACTCTATTTCCTATAACCTGCTTGTTGTTCTACTAGAGTATGCGGTCAAATGCAAACTAATTTGTGGTAATGATAATAGGTACTTCTCTGAATAATAATGGTTATGGGTATCGCTTGCTGGGTTTCAAAATTAGCATGGTTCAATTTAGCATACTACTTGTCATGAGGGATGGTAGTCAGTTTAGATATATAAGCAAGGCAGCAGCTTGTGCCTCCCTGTTGTTTACTTTGTTTTGTAGCATCTTATTGCATATGTGCAGCTAAAGTGAAAGTAGGAACCCTTTTGGTAATTGTGACTGCTGGTTTCTTAGATTATTTTCCCCAATATATCTTGCATTAGCTACAGGCTACAGTGCATCACAAACAGTTCATGTGGTATTTTGCTTCAGTTGAATTGAATATATTCTAATTGTGATGTTTTGTTATTGTTATCATGGCCAGATGCAAAGAACTAGAGTTCTACTTGAGGAAACTTCAGAAGAAGAAAGATAAGAGTGTCGCAGCGATCAATTAGTTTGTGCTTTTCAGCAAAAAAGACTGCATATTTGTTATTTGAATTTTGTTAGTCGTTCTGTCAATATACTTTTAAAAACTATTCAACTCTAGCTTTGAAATAATCAGAAATTTTTGAGATACTTATGTTCCAGCTCACAACAATGGCCTTTGTCTTGTACGGAGCATCTTATTTTGATTCAAAGGTGCTATCTGTTTTGATGCGTGCTGCTGCTGCTTTACCGCCTGACCTATGTTGGGTGATGTTGCTCTTGTGGTCAGAGGGATTAACCGAACGTGCAATAATAGCATTTGGGTGGTGGTTGGGGTTCACCCAATCCACAGAGGTTAGATCCCCTAGTGGTTCTAATCCCCTAAACCGAACGAGGCCTAAAATTTCTAAAACACCTTATAATAGTGAACTATAGTGAAAGAAGGGAGCAATAAAGATAGAGATATTCAGTGTGCAATGTTCTGGCAACACAAGACTGATGCGTTAGCAAATAAACAATGATCCACTCCCTCCGATTGGAAAAGAATGTCAGATAATCTAGTACAACTTAGTATAAATTTTATACTAAGTAACCGACAATCTTTTCCAATCCGAAGGGGTAACAAAACTTGTGCAGGGCATCAAGAGACACACAATGATAACAAGGCAACGAACATCAGAATCATGTCCAATGGCAGCAATTGCAGTTCACGGCAGTTTAAGCGCATGTTTTTTAACAAACAGTTCTGGCCACCGCAACATATGCGATAGGACAAACCACATCCATTTCAATGAATCCAGGGATGCTGGCAAGAAAACCCTAAACAGCCAAGCACATCCGTGGCATCATTCAGGTCCCTTCAACAGTCAAACTTGATTTCTCTCGAAACAAATAATTCCCGATTAATGTAGAGATATACACAGCGATGGGAGAAATAGACTTCACAAGAACGGCGGCATTCTCTGGGGAGGCATGGGCTGGTAAACATTATCTGGGTGGCTCTGCAGTATCCGCTCTCCAGCAGCAGGTCTTCGTGTAAAACCTCCATGCGTATGGTTCTGGATTGGACTGAACGTGCTCCACCAGTGAGGTTCACTGTCAACAGGGACCCAGGGAAGTGGTGCAAAGCCCTCTCGACCCCACCCGAATGGTCGATCAACAGGTCTAGGGACACCTTCACCATCAGAGGGAATGCTCCTGTTCACAGCGGCAGGGGGGGCAAATCCATGAGACATTCCTCCAAGCTCGGCTGAGGATGCTGCTGCTGCAATGAAAGACGTAATTGCCAAAGCCCTTGGCCTGACCCTCCTAGTTGTAGGAGGGAAAGGGCTGCTCTGCATTGAGGAGTGCATTGACTGTTGATACATATGGCCCCTTGCACCATGACCATGCCCTCTAGTTTCAGCCATAACAGGTGGTACTGACCCTAATGGTGCCACCAGATTGCTTCCGTTGCGAGGTGTGGGCCTGCAGTATTTGAACAAGTTATACTTGGTAAGAGCAAGCAATAAGGTGGTTTAGCATAGGAAGAAATACGCATGATCAGCAGCACCTAGGTAAATTTACTTAGCTTTCCAGACAGCCTATGGAAACCATTGGGCAGACAAAAAAATCAGGTCTCAAGATTTTGTAAATGAAAAAGAAATCCAACAAATATTTAGATCATTGCAGGCTATCAGACATCACCTACGTGGTGAAGCATCTGTACTTTTGAGGTTCTGAAGAGGGGTCTATCTAGACAGTAGGAATTTAGAATTAAATGGCACTCCTAGTATTCATGAATTGGGCATACCTGTGGACTAGGGGATGATGATGTACGTATGGTCTTGATCTGTGTTGGCTGCTAGTTTCATATCTGGGTAGTCCGACACCAAATGCAGCTACAGAATGATCCGGGATGCCTGATACAGGAAGATTGCTCAAATATCTGTGCTCACTATCACGATTTCTTGACTCTGGTGCATGGAAACCTTGGGCATTGCTCAAATCAGGAGTTGCATGGCCTTCAGCGCCAGTTGGATGGCGATGAAATAAAGGGCCTTCAGCACCCGAATTTGAACTAGAAGGCACATGCATGGGATGGAGAAAACCACGCAGTGAAAGATATGGGCAAACAAGTGAGCTGCTTGCAGCACTTGAATTATCTCCTGCTGTATGATCTTCATAACAGGAAAAAACCCAATAAATAATATTGAAATTTAGGAAGTTAAAAAGACTGGGTCGACATGAAAAGACATGCTTACAAGACGTTGGCTCCACTTCACCCTCCCTGCAAAAAAGCGCTGGCTAAATTCAGAACGTGACGATTTGAAATAAAAATTTCCTTGAAGAACCCGAGAAGTGTTGTACAGCATCACTACAGGGTAAACAAACTGCGTTTTGTAACACAGAAACTTGGGTATTAAGAAATAATTGGCTGCCACCCACAAACCAAGGAAAGAACAATGCACAACATGGAGAAAACGGATAAGAAATAAGAACCTAACCATTCACTGTAAAATTGTGCTGGGCGAAAATTGCAAACATTCTCCAAAATTATGTATGACAGCACTGCTGGTGTCAGAGTAGAAAAATAAATGGTTTCCCTTGAGGTAGTAGGTTGTGGAAAGATAGGTTTCATTCAACTTGTGATTTTGGCCTTCACATTAATGTTTTGATGAATAAGATTTCACTATTTTCAGAGAGACAATCAGGACAGAAGCATCTCAGACTCTCAGTTCTCAGACAATGTGAAGAAACAATACCAAAATATCCATCTATATGGCATAAGATGATCACAGCATATTCTCTTACAAAATTTAGTTTTCACGTGTTTCCCTTCTTGCTTTTATCATTAACTACATGTTCTAAAAATTATACATATTAAGATGTGAGAAGACATTCTTACTCAAATACGGAAGATAGTTGTGTGAATCCAGTAAAGGGGCACCACTGAAATCCAAACGGCTGTAAATCAATAAAGGAATAATCAGAATACCAAATACTCCTTCCGTTCCAAATACTCCTTCCGTTCCAAATAACACATGTTATAGAAAAAATATAACACCACCTAAAACACCAATATAGTTTCATTGGATTCATCATAAATATATTTCCATACTATATATGTTATAGATATTAGCATATTTTTCTATAAACTCAGTCAAACTTAAGAGAAAATTGACTTAGGACAAACCTAGAACTTCAATTAATTTGGAACAGAGGGAGTATGAGACATGCAAAATGATGTCAGACGACATGCCAAAAACTGAAACAACCGTCTATAACAGCAAAAGGAAAGTGAGTAACACACAGAAGCCGTGAGACACACAGATTGTATGAAAACCTCGTCGTGTGCATATGCTATACAAACTAATAATTGTCACTATTTGAGAAGAAACTTGAACAGAAGAACACAAGTCAATATTGGTTTGATCCCCTAGGTGTGTATTTACACTATCAAAAGAGCACTTACAAGATCGGAAGTGATGTCATAGGTTTCACCAGTCACCCAGCCACCTATATCAATATCCGGAGATGGACGATGTCCACTTGCATAAAGCCAGCGACCTTTCTCTATCTTCCGGCAATTAGGGCATTGCATTGCTCCTTTCGCATTGAATGCTGATCCAATGCAGTCTACCACAAAAAGGTGTCGTTTAGTTCAACAAACTGTGTAGCATGCCAGTGTTTATTTTGCATGAATACAACTGCAAAGAAATGATACAGCCACATACTTGGCAGCACTAAATGCCCAAAGTAAAAGCTAAGAGTAATATACGAGTAGCAATACAGAAATGGACTAATTTGCAGGTGGTATACACAAATATTAAAGAAATATAAGCTGAAGATGGGCATAATTCAAGCTAGTCTTTTCACGGTATAAAAGGTAAATTTATTCACTAGCATACCTACATGATGTGTAGGTGTGTAGCTCTAATTGTTGTTTGAAGATGATCAAAGCAAATTCCAGAAATAATGTGCCACTTATTGCATGCATGATTTATCCGAGCAGATTACTTGATTGGTCATGGGACTTGAAAAAAAGAGTCTAATTTGCTTCCTAAACTCTAAGTGTGTATTGTTATTTAATTCGCTCAATTCAATATACTGTTTCATTACCCAAGAAGTCTTTGTGGAAAAATTACTATGTAAACTAGGTCAAATTATGCGAGCGCTCTCTATCATAGAGCATGCACCTATATCATGCCAAGATTAATGCATTGTACATTTGTACTTTGGAAGTTTAGTTCCCAAAACAGACAACAGAAACATTTTAAAATTAATATTTAGCTAATGAAGAAATCGCCAAATAACAGGCCAAGCAGCGACAAAACTCTCAAGGACCACTCGCGATTTAGGCAGCCACAACATTGCGCTGCATTACGGGGAACAACGTGGAACACCCAGATAATGATGATAACCGAAGCACTGCGTTCATCCCGTGATCAGAAATCAGGGATGAAATAGCCCTTACAAGGCATAGATCAAACTGGAGCCACAAGAACCAAGGTCAATTTATTTATAGCTAAAATCCTAAAAGAACGTCACGAGATCTCATATTGACGCTAAGAATCAAACAATTGAAAGGAAATGCAGCTATACATAAATCTAACTATCCTCGGCGCAACACATTTCTTATCCAAATCCTCGTCAAGTCAGATGATTGAAATAACTGTCGCTCCTGCAGACATTTCATCATGATTACGGCCATTTCGGCATGCAATCACTCCATCACCATCCAGACATTTTTTTTCCAATGAAGGGCATTTTATTGCTCATAAGATAGCCTCATATGGATACAATTCATAGAGCTTACACCCGGCCTCTTCATAACTAGGATGCACACAGCCGATCACCGTCCCAACATCTACACCTGAAACTCTTCTTTATTCAATTCAACCACGACGATCCATAACCAAAAATCATGTAAGCTTCTCCTCTACATCGAATTGCATGAGCTAACCGGCGTCTATCTGCCGTGCACAGATCCGATTCAGAAAAGCACATGCTAGCTAGCAGAGAAGGTCGGGGTTTGCGTTTTCTTCTTAATTTTTTTTAATAAAGCAGAGAAGGTGGTGGCAAGGGAATCGGACCTAGGTGGAACTCGTGGCCGCATTGCAGCTTGGCGACGGACCTGCCCCCGCCCACCGGATCCAGGCAGATGGAGCACGCGGCGCCCCCTGCCGCCTCCGCCGCGTGATCGGGCGGCGGCGATCTCTCCAGATCCATCGCCTCCTCGCGGGCGCGCTCGTGGGGGAGGACGGCAGCTCGCACGGGAGGGGAGAGGAGAGGAGAAGGAGGTGCTGCGCTGTTCGGAGAGAAACGAGGAGGGTGTGTCCGAACGAACGGAATGGGGTGGGTTGGAATTTGCTGAAATGATAACGAAAAGAAAAGGATGGATAAGAATGTGCGGTTGCGCTGGACGAACTTTGTAAAATATACTACATGTATTCATATATTTGTAAAAGGTAATATGGGCTGAAAAAAGTAGTATTTCGCTCGTGTGTTGTTCGTGCGCGTGGGATGGTGCGGTTTTATTTTCATACGTGCTCCATGTTTCGTTCGGAAATTGATAGATTTCAAGAGCTGATTTTTTGTATGCAGACCAATCTGATTTACATACTAAAGTAGAACTTACAATTAACAATTGATTATGTCAATATGGATGGGTTAGTTTAGATGTTTCCACATACATGATACATGCAGTGGTGGATCTTGACCGAGGCTAAAAGATATCACATAGCAGTTGAGGGGCTAATTTGAATTATTTTATTTTTCACATAGTGAAAAAAGGTAAATACTAAGTAGTATAGTACAAATTATAACTTAGTTGGGGGGCCATAGCCCTTCTTTTGTAAACTAAGGTCCGCCAGTGCATACATGGGTCCGTTAGTATGGGAAGAGACACCAATATGAGTATTTCCTCCATTCCATATTAGTTATTACTAATTTAATATAAAACTATACTAAAGTAGTGACAACTACTATGTGGTGCAGCGTGTAGCAAATGGTGGAGCTAAATGTACTCTTCAACCGGCGATCACAAGCAAGGTTCACGTACAATGACCGAAAGCGATTAAATAGATGAGTCATATACTAGGTGTGATGTAACCGACGTACCGTATGATAGAAGTTAAACTTTGTTATAGCTTGCCTTTCAGGTTTTTATGTTGCACTGCCCTCACTGCCACCGAGGAGACGAGTGGTAGGCGTGACTGGTGCTAGAGAATATCCAGCAGAAGTTTGTGACCAAATCAAGAAACCATCAACCCAGCCACTTTAAGAGGGACAATAAGGCACTAGAGTCGAGGGACTTCAAGCGCCGCCTAGAGTCCACCGGTTGCAGCAGCAAAACATTGGTTGTTTTAGCCAAGGGAGGAGGACCCACCGTTCAAAGAGCTCATTGACGTCTTCCCCATACTACTTCTGCGAAGATGGCGTGCTCCGGCCGGCCCGTCATCGACCCCAACACCTCCTTTTTCCTAATCAGTGGTGCCCATTCCCAAAGTGGTATCCAAGGCATTGGCGTTGACGTCGACCTCAATGACGCCTACGCCGGCTCACCGATGCTTCGACGGGCACCACTCATACTCAACGATGATGCCCTGGCCTTAGGATGATGTCAACTATAAGGAGGGTGGCAACATGTTTGACAAAATGTCTCATGTTGGCCCTCACATTGTCGGCTTTGTGGAGGTGCATATGTGCAACATTTTTCATAAAAAGGAGTAATATGATCATAGGTTTATTAGAAATTATGTATGTATGTGTGCATAATTGATGCCCCTGCCATCTTGGCCAACATTGTTCATGTTGGTACCCATTTTAAAGACCATCAAAAGAAAAAGAAAAAGGAATGAGGTTTTATGTTAATCTTGGAAGGCCATAAGCCTTGACCCATTACCAGTACCCAACAACCTCGTGGAACGTAATGGGGGAGGAAACTGTGTTGAACTAGATGTAGGGGTGCGCCTTGGCGCACGATCCCGTCGAGTTCGTTCGTATGGTCATTTTATAAAGAAATCTAAATTTATATACAAATATGATGCACTATAAATACTACATATGGACAAAATCAGGAGATGCAAGAGAAACACATGTTTATACAAAAACAAATACAGCCAAGCCAACCCGTTTCCATGGCTTGACATGATATCAGGAATTCAGAGTATTTTTTTCCCAACATAGCTACGCTGGATAAAACGGTTCATACAACTAATAATAAGAATTAGTAGTGTTAACTCAGGACTGTATAGAAATCTTTTTCCTGAGCAAGTACAGAACGGAAGAAACTACCCAGGCACAAAAGCATTCACATATAGCGAATGTCACTAAATGGTTGAAACACTATCAGACCAAGATACAAAAGAGAACTGCTGCATCCGATACTTGATCCATATATTCATGAGTGCTACAAAAGGGAGGCGCACGATTTTGAGATACCACAAAGAGTAGAAAATTAACAACCCGCGTCACCTGGAGGTGACACCACTGAAAAAATAAACCACAAATGCATCAGAGCTAGAGCAGACATAAACCATAAACTATAACAAAGTAATCATGAACATCACACTACTAAACACATTGGACAGCAATAATCCATGCTATTTGATAATATAAGCGTAGCAAGCAATAGTTGTGAAAACTTGAAATAATTCCAAAGTTTGAACCAGCTTCTAAGTTAAGATTACCTCTTTTTTTTTGGTCGATCCATCCAGCTGAGCCCTAGGCTGCCTACGCCTACAAACAGACAGTAAAAGTTGCAAGTTAGCACAGACTGCGAAAGCATGATGCACTGCCACATCATACCAAACACCGCGTTCGCATCATAGACAACATTAGGACCATAGACACCTGGGGGAAAATATAACACTAAGAAATAAGAGCAAGCAACTAAGAAAGTGAGTGATACTTCGTAAACAGAACTGATATGCAAATCATAAGTCCAGGGATACTATGTTTTCTTCAGTTAAGCAACTGAGTGGGGTGACAGACATCAAATAAAATCAAAAATCTCACTTGGTTGAGAGCTTGTCTACTAAATTGGAAGTGGAGGGGAGGGCTGGAGAATCTGTAGTATCAGGTGTAGGTAGAACATCCTGACACAAAGCACACAACACATAAGAAGAACATCTATTGCAAAAAATATAGAAATACATAGTGCTAACATAGACACAGCTACCTCTTCATGCTGAACAGAAGGAGCTAACTAAACTGTATTCTCTAACACAGGATCAGGCGATGAATCTTCGAACTTGAGGGCCTTTTTGACATTCGAAACAACAGCAGCATCCTTGCCAGTGCTAAATAACATGGGAAAAGATTGTCGTAAAGAGATCCAGGTCAACTGCACATATGAACGGAGTACTATGTGAAAGATGACTATGTACCTAGGTCCAGGTGGCTTGACAACTGACGGCGGCATGTTCAGGATTGTTCCAGAAGCACTCTGCATACGGTGTATAGCTTAATTAGATGGTGGCAGAATATCATAAAGGTGATCAAATAGAGATAATAAAAGGAGAAATAGAACAGAAAGGAAGTTCATTTGCGGTTATGTTATGAGAAGCTAATTGTAAGGGTATGAGTATATTCATGAGAGCAAAACTGTAGAGATAAAAGAAAATAACATGTGGTTATGTTAATGAGAAGCTAATTATGAAATGACAAGAGGGAACTTATCAGGAAAACTACAGAAGCACAATTTCACTTCCATAGATCCACAAGAGGGCTAAACAATACTAAAAGCTGCATATATAATCATCGCTGAAACAAAACTTTTTGAAACATTTTAACAAACTAACAAATAGACTCTTCGAGTGTTTATTTGAGCAGTTAAGACCTTTAAAAGTATCCCAAAGCTAGCAAATTCTTCTGAAAATAATAAAATCAACAATACCTCCATGCCTTCCTGATAACCCATCAGAGCAAATTAATCAAATTACACAGTTGCATCACATACTTAATGTGCAGACTTCCCTAATGGTCCATTATAAATAAATAATTTTATTCTTTTCCTCAAGCACGATGCAAAGTAAACAATAGAAGAAAAAGATTGCAAAGAAGAAAGAAAACCCAAAGTGAGTAGAAAAACGGGTTGGCGTCATACTAAATATTTTCTCAAACTAAGATAACAAGGATGGCCAGCTCCATACATTTGTAGCTGCATATATAATCATAATCATCATTGAAACGGAACTTTCTGAACCAATCAAGCAAGGGACGTGACAAACCTGGAAGTAAGAGTGCATGACGTTGGCACCCATGACTGAAAGTTGAGGCGGATGAGAAAACAGCCGAGCATCATACACCAACCTTGTCCATGTAGACATAAAGGTCCCTCATGGCTGCAAAATCCATCAAGAGAAATCAGTGAACTCCGAAACCATGTAACAATGATTGGAGGCTTGCATAAAACGTTCTATAACTGGCCAACGGCGAGGAATCGAATGAAACACCAGAATTCTTATATTAATTAACAAATCAGAACCAATAATTAGGACTAATTCCATCACATAAGAACCTAGGTCATGCTTATTCAAACCCCTGTATATTTTATTGCGCAAACAGCCTAGTGTGCAATTAGAAAAGAGGAAAGCAAAATAATCCATTTGCACGCTATAACTAACAGGCGACAAAGATGATGCGACAAAAGCAGAATGCTCTATTTGCACTTTAAGTATGAACCAGTCAACAGGTATAACTACCGAAGACGTTAGTGAATAAACTGAATATGCGTACATGTTGTGACAGATGTTGTGACAGACTTCAACCCAGTACAGGCATGAGTCTCTGGCAGTGCTGAGAAATCCTTAGCTTCCAACTTCCGTATTGAGAACTGATTTAGGATAGCACTATACCTTGCATCAATGCAAAGAACACAGGACAAAGCCTTTAGAAGCATCTGCAACAATTATTTGACAAACTTAAACCATTGTCCCATAAAGCAGCTTCTTTCATGAGCAAGTGATCACATGATAAAACAAACTACATAAAAAGCAAACTGAAAGCATCCACATATAGCGAGCATTAGGAATGGTAGATGCAATATCGACACGGGATACACAATGAAATTGGTGCACCAGACGCTTTGTTCATATTTACACGGTAACTACAAAAGGGAGGAGTTCACTCCTTAGACTAACGACCTGCATCACCAAGAAGCGTACCTCTGAAAAACAAAGCAAAATCAAGCAGTGCTAAATCTAAAGTTAAAACAAACAGATCATAGACCTGGCATGTACTTCCTATGAGAAACAAAAACCCATTTAAGTCTGCAAGAATATCCAAGAGTAAAACACACATAAGAAAATATATGAAAATCACTTGAGAAATTATACCCGTTCCTGATTCAGGTCTTCCTTTTCCTGGACTGCCCATCCCATTGAGGCCTTCAGCGACAATGTCATGCACTTCCTAACATTTTACAGAAGACATGCATCAGCATAGGACATGACCACACAGATTTACTATATCAACCGTTGTTAACCACCAATGATAGTAGTTATTTTCAGTCACTAAACGAAGCATACCAAAATGTAAATACATGTGTCACTGCAGTACCCACTCACAATTAATTCTATCAGAAAGAACAAACTGCGGTAATCAAAATACATGAGTGGCTATTTAATAGACAATCCAGAATTCAACTAAGATCTATTAAGAAATCAAAAAAGCTAGACAGATTATTTTTAGAATATTGATTGTGGGTAATTTAATTAATGAAAATGAAAGGCAGAATAGATACGGATTGCACCCAATCAACATAAAAGATGTTTACCATGCAAGACAAATGGTAATGCCAGAAAGAAAGGACTTCCAGCTAGTTGCTGCAGAACCAGCTATGTCAGTACAGACTGGAGCATCAGAGAGACCAGTGGCCATATTTGAAGAACTGGGCTAAGAAGGATAGTATCTTCAGCCAAAGCTTCACCAATGGAATTTAACCCAATATCAGCAGAGTTAAAGGATGAATCCAATGCCAAGCAAGGCTTACGACAGGCAATAGAGGCATGGAGCTTGATTTTCATACCATGGTAAGAGGAATACTAACTCTAGTATAAATGTTTCTGGCTGAACCAATAGGCAATGGCAAGCTATTCCTTAGAACAATATAAGCATGGTAGAAAGAGGAACAAGAAAGCACAAGACCAAAAATATCTCAGACAGAAAAGTGATATACAACAATCACTATTTTCTTTTGTAGGAAGGGCTCGAGGGAATTGAGCAATGGGCTAATCATCCAGCAAATAAAATTCATATGTAGTAAGTCTTTCAGAAATGAGCACTGAACAGGTAAATAACAAATCTACGTATGTAAAGGAAATTGCTGTACATACCAAATAATGCATTCTTCAGAGTGCAGATACATGCACATAACCATCTATTTATTTTGATCAAACCCCGTGAATCCAGGATGTCATGGTATCTTTCGACTGAATCACCACGCCGCACCTAAATCAGAAGCAAAACGCAAAAATCAGCTCTTATCCGGAGATGCAGACAATCTATTGAGGGAACTTTTTAGTATAGGGGTCATGAAATCACCGACAAGGACTCCATGGAGCTCTATGCAACCACAGTCCCTTGGGACACTACTCTATCAACCACGACACTTCTTCATGGTCGATACTGGAAGGAACTGAGACCGACAACAACTCTGGACTCTGGTGTGTCTAATCTGTATTACACCAGCAGGTGGGACTGCTTCTAGACTGAAGCCTAATTGTTCTCCCAAAAGTAGCGCACCAAAGCCACCCTATGTATGAATTAAGCATGCCAAAACATGATTAGATCATATTTTCAAGCTTCGCAGAGTAGAAAGGAAAATGAGAATGTAATAAAGGACATTAATTTCCCAAATACTAATTATGGACAGCGGGATCAAAAGAAAACCTTATTGTAAGACAATCATGGTCTGAAACAACACTCAAGAACTAATAAGCGATAACAAAAAGGCATCAGAGAGAAAAATATCCAAATGCCATCTTGTATTCAAATAAAGAGCCAGGCATCATAACAATAAAACCTAAATACATTTGCACTCTGCATGTTAGCTGTTCATACAAATTACAAGAGCCTTACAGCTTCAACTATATTTTTAATCAAGGTAAAGATGACCTATTTTTTGTCAGCTTCCTAATTCTAAGATTGGTTAAAAGTAATATTTGCCTGACTCAGAAGCAAATAAAGCATATACTTGATCGATAGAAACATTTCATATAGTTTCAACACAAGAGATGATTAACAATTTTATCTCACCCTAAAATATACAATATATATGAATTAGATATTGGAAGGCAAGCACAAAATATATTCACAGTACGTTAATGCACTACTAAAATATAGAGATTCAACTTGACACTACTCTTATTCATGAATCTCGGGCATAACCTATCGAGCACAAAATCCATGAAGTGTACAATTTGGGGATGAACAATACCTTATCAAGCAAAGGCAAAAGCAAAAGCAAAAGGTTTCTTCACATCTATACAAACAAAACTCAATCATGAGCGTTGGAGACTTTTTTCATAGCGAAGACAGATCTTGAAGGAGCTAAGTGTGGCCGACTGATATCATTAATCATCCTACATCATCACCATCATCTAAACCATTGGAAAATCAAAGCTCGGCACCACAGCAAGCGGGAACGTACCAACTATGGACGCAATTAACAGCTAAGAATGTAAAAGAGGGATTGAGAGCATACCTTGGCACCGGATGCGATTGCAGCCGACCAACAGACCCTGCGCTATTTCTCCTCTTGTAGCATTGCCTTGATTTTTCCTACTGAAATGGCCGAATCTCCCTGCAACTATGACATATGCATCCAAGCAGATTCTAGAGTACCATAGCAATCAATCAGTGCATATCACCATTGAATTACTCGATACAAAATTGAAACTCTTCAGCTTGCTTGTACCTTTAGGGAAGAATAACTGTGACCAATTAGTGTAGAATCCACCCTCCAGCTGGCATTTTCTGCAATCCACCAGAGACAAACTGATTGTATTAGCAAACCTTCTCAATTCATACACAGAAGCAAGAGGTTCTAGCAAAGCTAAAAAACAACAGAGAGACTTCATATAAGCTACAAAACATGTGCTAATATTCAGTACAAAATACTAAATCAGTAGCAACTATGTAGCGAATCAGTAGCAAAGCTAAAAAATAACAGAGAGACTTCATATAAACTACAAAACATGTGCTAATATTCAGTACAAAATACTAAATCAGTAGCAAACCAGAGAAAATGGATGAACAGAGATAAACCTCATTCCAGTTGCAAAAATAGCGAATCAGGCATAGAAACCCGGTGTTGCCATTGATCAAGGTTCCCACATCAGACACACCTAAATTGAGTAGCCAATATACCATGCAAGCCAAAGAAGAACCAGATCTTCCAAATTTCAAGCGCCACCTAAAAATATATTAGGTTTCAAGAATAAATTAGGGAACAAACTCTCATAATATGTCAAAAGATAAAATCTCAGTAATTGTGCTTAAGGAAAATCAGTTGGTATGAAATACTGACATAACAAACTGGATCAAGCAGAAAATAATTATTGATGAGATCTGGGGTGTCACAAGGAGCGCAGTGCAGCAACCATCACATGATGTAATTAATTACTGCTCATTCTTAGCTTGTGAGAGACGCTATCTACTGCAAAGAACCTAGTTGCAACAATCGCTAGTCAAATCTGAAAAAATATACCAGAACAATTCCATTGCTGTTGGAGCAGATCTGCATTCATCCTTTGCCTCCTCTTCCACCTCCCTAGCCCCGTCTTCATCCCCTTCACATTAATCACCAACAAAAATAATTGCACAAGAATCACAACTTCAAAGTCTAGGGGAAATCAGGCTAAGAAAAATCAATCATCAGGGAATAAAGAAAGTTTATTTTACCAGTTTATTTTATTTTTTAGGAGCAGCTAGAAACGAAATCATCTGATCCATGACCAGAGAAAAATCATTAAACATTCGATGCATCACATTACCCAATTCCTCTTCTTTTCTCCTTGGAACCAGTTAGATTATGAAAATTACAAAGATTGTTGAGACAAAAACACAGCTAAATATTAGCATACTGATGGATCCCATGAGAGAAACATTATGGGATTAACCAAAAGGAAGTAGTGGATGAGAGAATGAGACAAATATATAGGGACAATTGCTCACCTCACCCCTGAAAGTAGACACAACCAATGACTTGCCAATGGTAGAGCCGAATTCATGCAAAATGAACACCTTCCCATGAATCCTCTTCCTAACAAATCATAGAACGGCATTGACCAAATTAATAAAACACATATGGAAGCAAGTTGACTCTATTACTGCAATCTTGAGTCTTGAGTCACAGTAGACAAAAACAGTTGCCGCTTCACTCATTGAAATGGTAAAATAACAATTACTTGCAGCTTTGTACTCACACCAACCGTATGTAAATAAACATCCTAACCCAGATCACACGGGGTAGTCAATACCTGCAACCTGGAAGTCTTCTTATTTGAGCTTCTTTATGACGGTGATTATGTTGGGCACGATGTGGCATCGTCAACTTTTTCTTCTTCCCATACCATCTACCTCACAAGCAACAGCAAATCACCCAATCAACAACTTAAATGAACATCTGAACCAAAGCGTCGAGAGGAAGAGACCATACCTGTACAGAAAAAGACCTACACTATGGTTCCTCTACCACTAACCAGAAGCGAGCACAAAGCTGCACAAAGAACACACCGACGTGAGCACACGTTAGAGATATACTGAAAAATAAGTGCTGCTCGGGCTCAAGAACAACACAACCAGAGATCGAGAAATCCATCATGGTCCATGTAGCTCATAGCAGCATTTTAACTGTGACATGCAAGGTTCTAACCACACTTCCGACGGCCCAAATTCGCTAATCGCCGTGGAGGCGAGTTGCATAGGCACCAATCATTGCATATAGGCACCAATGATGCTGATTCAGTAACCTTATGGCAAGAATAAGCATACTTTAAAAAAAATATTCCACAAAAACTCATGCCACACAATGTCACGAGAACTATTTTTACTCCACAAAAAATGTATGGGCAGGGTTAATTGGAAAGTGAGTGAAATCCTATAATATAAAATCATGGAGGATGTTTACTAAAAATGCACATACATGCTAGCTGCAATGTTATTCATAAGGAATGCTTAATTATTAGCTACAATACAAACATCAATATTACCTTTGGTCTTGAAAATTGGCACTCCTCATAACCAAATAGTGGATGTCCATGAGTCTTGGAATTTGACACTCCTCATGAACAAATAATGGTTGAGTGTCTTAAGATGGAGGCTGATGCACAAAATAGAGAGGTTATAGCACCAAGCATAAGTGTACTGGATGTATGATTAAATCAAATATGCTAGAAATGGATGTATGATTAAAAAATAATACTAGAAACATTAGAAATAATGAGATAAGCAGCGATCTGCAAACCAAATATATGGAGCCATATTGTGCAGACCCGTTATGAGGACACCAAATTCACTCTGGATATAACAAAAAAACAAACGCATCAGAAATATAAAATGCATCACAATTGTTGGTAGTGGGGTACTTGTCAATTTCGTTACTCACACCACTATTCGCACTACCCAAATCAACACGACGAAAGCTATAAAGAGAGGCTCATATTTTTGATGAATCGACCACACTCATCTGCTTACTCACCCTATATGAATGAAACCTGAATATATTGTACTATAGTTCGCAAATGAAATGCTCTAGTATACCATGTACATGTGTTTAGACTTAATACGGTCTGATTTTAACTCTCTATTTACTACACAGTTAATTCAATTAGAACTGCAAGAAAGAATGGCATTCATAGAGCAATTGAATATTGTTCTACTTTTATGCCATCACAAGTAGGAGCCTGATATGGCAAATGACCTAATCTGAACAAATGCAACTACACTACATCCATTTATTTATCAGAGTTCACATGTATGCCTAAATCATAATTATGTTCTTTAAGATCATTATTGTTCTGTTTGATTCTAATCTATGACTCAAAATCAACTAACTACTCAATTATGACATCTATTCACAGAGCTACATGGCAATAGTTCTAACACCCAGAATAGGTACTTGCTGCACTTTATAAAAATAGGAACATCAAATCTGAAGCCAAATCATAACATACTACGATCTGTATATGAACCCCTATCTAAATCTGAACACGGTACACTTTATTTTGTAATCAAGAGATCCCAAATCGTAAACCAATCTGGTAACATACCCACTTTTCTCCACTTTTCTTTCAGATATACTCCAGAAACTAATTGACCACCAATTTACTTCACGATTTTATAGATGCACAGGGATTAGAGAGGGGGCGAACCTGAATTTACTCCAACACACGGAGCCACACCTGCGACCAGATGATGTCGGGGAAACACGCGGAGCCGCGCCGGCGACAAGATGTCGTGGCCGCCGCGACCGCCGTGACTCCCGTGACCAGCGACCAGAGGGTCAAGCACCTTATGCACTCCCGTTTCCATCTCCGCTGGCTTCTCTCCCGGCTTCTCTCCCGCATCAACTGCTAGGCCCGTATGGCGTCCTTGCTGCTGCTCGCCCGGCGAGGCTGCCGCACGTGACCGTGGTGATTGAAGGAGGAAGAGGAGGCAGCGGAGATGGAGGCAGACGGCGGAGATCCCCGGGCCGGGCCGCCGCCGCTGCCTCGCGCCATTCTCGGGCCATCCCCGCGCCGGCTTCCCTTGCGCCGGCCGCCGCGCCGCTCTCCCCAGCCGTGCCGGCACCCCTGCGCCCATGCGCCGGCCGCCGCACCGGCCACCTTGCCGGCGGCCTTCCTTGCGCCGGCCGCCGCGCCGCTCGCCCGCTCTGCCTCCGCGCCGAGCCGCCCCCGCACGAGGTCCGCCAGCCGCCTGCCGGCGCCCGCACGCCGCCCACGCGCCGCCGCTGCCGATGCGAGGCCGCTGGCCTCCCCAGCCGCCCGCCGCCCGCCGCCCATGCCGCAACCCGCACGCCGCCGCTGCCGATGAGTGAGTGGGGGATATTTTAGGGTTCCCCGTCTCACCAACGGGATTGGCCACAGCCCCACCAGTAAGATGCAAGTGAGCAGACGCAAGTGGGCTGTCCTGTAGATGCAAGTGGGAAGGGCACCGCCCTCTGACCGCTGGACCCCGAGAACTCGGCCCCACCTGTCATTGACCTACTGACTGAAATATCCGGTGCAAAAAGAAACACTGTAGCACCCAGAAAAAAAAACAGATCGCGGATGGACGGTCGAGATGCTCCCGGAAGGGCGATCCGACGGCCCAAATTCGCTAATCGCCGTGGAGGCAAGTTGCATAGGCACGAATTATACCTTTAGATTCAATGGACGGAAATGCTTCTGTCCATACGAGACATTGCAATGAACCGCGGCGAAAGGACTATGTCACATAGGTAATCCACATACAAGAGAGTTGCACCAAATACCATGGATGCTATGCGCAAAATATCAAAAGAAGAGTGGAATGACTTACAACAATCAAGTAAATTCTCTAAAGTATGTTCATTATGGCACACTCAAATTCTCATATATTTGACATGTGCATTTGCTTAGCGGGAAGATGCGCTAAGGTTGTACCTAAACAAAAGCAAGGCTAATTTGCATTGCTTTACAAAGATACAAAGTTGTCCAAAATGGGAAACCACCCCGGCCATCAAAGTAACAAGCATGATGAGTTTTTTTTATTTAGAAGGGAAGCCACCCTCGATTGGCAACCACAGAACGCCCAACCGGGAACAAGAAAGCAAAGGCCCAAAGTGCGGCAATATCATTTGGCACGATGCAAGAATCGATTGCCATATGCATCTGTGAGGTCTCATATACCTCAACTCAGAGTGAGTTGGGGGACCAAAATATTGATGAAAGGTTAACAACTTACTTTGGGTGCAAGATAAGAGGCTTCAAGTTGAAGTGGTAAGAATTAGGATTGAACAGGCAAAGGTTAGCACCGACAAGATTAAAGCTGAAGCGGAAAAGTCAAGGCGTTATTGGAGGCAATGCAAGAAGGGGTTACAAAATTGGCCGAGGAGACAGAGGATATTTACTATCGAGTATGAATGTGAGCAACATGAAGCCATAAGTGAAGGATTGATTTGTTACACCTCGTAAGCACATATTTGGGGTCGAATATTGATTTCTATGCATATGTGACATATTGTGTGGCTCGACTTTGGCATTTTGGCAGATAGACCTGGTGGCGGACTATAAATTTGGTGGCCTGGATTTTGATATTATGGCTATATATTGTGTGTTTATATGTACTCATTAGTAGCAATTAAATATCAATATTAAAAATATTAAAATGGAAAGAAAATGGGTCAAAATCATCAGCGCGGCCCCAATAGCGCCGAACCTGTGTTCGGACGCCCCCATACAATATCGGGATCTCGGGCTGGGGAGGTCCAAGTTATCACGTCAAGGTGTGCCCGAACACCGCTCCTCCCACGCGTCCTCTTCGTGGGCCGGCCCAGGAACGTTTCTTCTCCAGCTTTTTTTCTATTCTTTCATTTCAATTTTTTCTTTCAAAAAAATAGATTTAAAGAAGTCTGGCTTTAAGCAAAAAAGACAATCTGATTTTTGGAAAAAATTATATTTTAAAATTTTCATACAGAAAAAATTGTTCAAATTTTAATATGTTTAATTTTAAAAATGTTCAAATCATACAAAATGTTCAACTTTAAAAATTGTTGAAATGTAAAAATGTTCAACTTTAAAAATTGTTCAACCGTAAAAATGTTAAAACGTAAAAATGTTAAAACATAAAAAAATCAACTTTACAAATTGTTCAAACTAAAAATTGTTCAAACTAAAAAATGTTCAAATATAAAAAATGTTCAACTTAAAAAATTGTTCAAACGTAAAAATGTTCAAACATAAAAATGTTCAACTTTGAAAATTGTTCAAACGTAAAAAAATGTTCAAACATAATAAATGTTCACAAAAATAAAAAAATCAAAATTTTCAAAAAAAGAAAAATAAATGAACAGAAAAACGAAAACCCAAAGAAAACCAACAAAACCACTACCCTGCAAAAGGAAAACCAGAGAAAATCAAAAGAAACAAAGAAAACCAGAACATAAAACCTTAAAAACAAGGTGCAACCGAGCTAGTGGGTCGCGGCCTATGAAGGGATACCCGCGGACGTGGCGCATTCCAGCGCGCCCGCGGGCGATAAATAGGAATCGCCTTGTCGGGCATTGCATCATGTGTATAGGTGGAGATTCACCTGCCCTCTTTTCCTAGCTGCGTCCATTGGCCCAGCGCACGCCCTAGCAGGCTAGCACCTCCCCATTCTTGTCCAATGTCGCATGCCCGCTGAAAGGACATTTATCTATAATTATGTTTTGGTGTTTACTAACAATATTTGGCAGATTAACCATGCTCCTAAGTTTTGTAGAATTTCAAGGTTGATCCGATGCTTCGTGGGTGTTCCCTCAAAAAGGTGAAAAGATCGGAGCGCAAAGACTATTTTTTGCGTTTATCCTTTTAGGACTCCGTACTGTCAAGAGGTGCACTCCGCGGATGGTGTGGGTGAATTATTCCTATGCACAAAACCATATGCACCCACTAGCCATCCTATTTGTGTAATGGTGGAGGGTACTCCACGAATTTGTGTTGCTGCCATTTTCAGGGCGGAAACTTTGGTCTAGAGTTGTGGTTCGTGCACCGACACTTTGCCAGCCAGCAAAGTCCGGCTCAGGAGTGGAGCCGGAATCAGGCTAGAGACTTTGGTATCTGGCCGGAGATTCCGGCTTGACCTACCTGGAGCCGGAGACTCTGATGCCTGACTTTCTGGCCAGCCAAAGGCCAGCCGGTGTCCGAGCCAGATGCCAGCCTGGAGTCAGGCCGGAGACTTTGGTCTCTGACCGGAGACTCCGGTGCAGGTATGACTTAGGGCGGAGACTCCGGCCTCTCAGGCCGGAGACTTCGGCCCTAGTCGACCAGCAACAGCTAGAATTCATGGGAGACTATAAATAGTCTTCTTCTACCTCAAGAAGGGGCTACGGCTTCCACTCTCTCATCTCCATTACTACCAAGCATAAATGCTCTAGATCTCCCTCTCTACCCACTAGAACTTGAAGCCCTTTTGGGATTCAAAGTACCTAGATCTACACTTCCACCAAAGGGATTTGAATTCCCCATTCGTCTCGTGAGTTGCTTGCTACTCTTGGGTTCCTCGGAACCCTAGCCAAAAGAAGCCGCCCCCAAGCTCATTCTTTATGTGTAAGAGCTTGGTGGGCTTATTGGGAGCCTCGAATTGAGTTGTGGAGCTCACCCCAATATTTGTGTAAAGGTCTCGTGCCGCCATCAAGGGCACCGCTTAGTGGAGCGTGAACTCGCCATCATGGCTTGTTCACCGGAGAATAGGGTGAGCCTTTGTGGTGTTGGTGGCTGATGACCCACAAGTATAGGGGGTGTATCGTAGTACTTTCGATAAATAAGAGTGTCGAACCCAACGAGGAGCAGAAGGTGTTGATGAGTAGTTTTGATCAAGGAATCACTGTAAATACTAGCAAACAGGTTTTCAGGAGTATTTGGTAATACGAGTAAATAAAGTGCGAGTAAATAGAAAACAACAGTAACAATTGCAGCAAGTGGCCCAATCCTTTATTCAGCAAAGGACAAGCCGGTTGTGTTCTTATAATAACCAAACGTTCTCGAGGACACACGGGAGGTTTCTGTCAAGAGCTTTCGCTTCATAGAGCCGATAGTATTTATTGATTTGGTAAGTGTTACGGGGGTGAACCTGTGCTAGCGCACTACCCTTACTAGGATAAATACACACTTGTGATTATACCCCTTGCAAGCATCCGCAAATACAAGAAAGTAATTAAGATAAATCTAACCACAGCCTTAAGATCTAGGATCCTACGCTCCCTGGTGCAATGGTTTCCCAACGGAGGTTTAGGTTTCTGTCACTCCAGCAACCCCACAATCGGTAGCCAAATACACAATGCATCTCACTAGGCCCATAAATGGTGAAGTATCATGTAGTCGACGTTCACATGACACCACTAGTGAAATAGCACCACAACAATATCAAACCATTAAATATTTCTCAACAATAATTCACTACTAACATCTTGACTTCTCCCATGTCCTCAAGAACTAAACGAACTACTCACAAGACATCATATGGATCATGATCAGAGGTGAAATAATGGTAAATAACAATCTGGACATAAACCTTAATTCAACGGTTCCACTCAATAGCATCAACTACAAGAGTAATCAACACCGGGAAAGTTTCCCCTATGAATATAACAAGATCCAACTCAAGATGTTACAGCGGGATGGCGTGGTGATGGTGGAGATGAAGGTGCTGGTGATGGGGATGATGATGATGATGATCCCGATGAAGTCCGGTGCGATGATGATGACGATGGCGACGATCTCCCCTCTCCGGGAAGGAATTTCCCCGGCAGATTTCTCTCTGCCGGAGAGCTTTCTCTCTCTGGTGTTCTCCGCCCCGCAGAGGCGGCTGTGTCTAACTCTGAACCCCCTCCCTTGACTTAGGTTTTCGGGGACGATGATGTACGCGAAGGGGCGAGACCAGAGGTGGGCCAGGGCCCCCTCACACAGGGCTGGAGCGGCCAGGGGGCTGGCCGCGCCGCCCTAGCGTGTGGGCCACCCCTGGCCCCTCTCGACTCCTCCTTCTGGATCCGTGAGTCTTCTGGGAAATTATAATTTATGGGTATTTTTCTGGAATTTTCCTGATCTTCAAAATATGGTCTCCTGATGGTCCTTTTTCCAGCAGATTCCTGACTCCGGCAACAGCTCCTCCGATGATCATCAAACATGTGAAAGCAAAGGAAATAACATAAGTATCATGTCTAAATATGAAATATATCAATGAATAACAGTAAATTATGATACAAAATAGTGATGCAAATTGGACGTATCAACCCCCCCAAGCTTAGACCTCGCTTGTCCCCAAGCGAAAACTAAACTCGGTAAACATGACCACAGGTTTATGGAGTGAAGTGTCGATAATCAAAATACGAACAAAAAGCATCACATTCACTAAGGCACAAATTATAATAGACAGCAACTTCCCTTTATAAGGTGTAAACTTGCAATAGGAAAAAGGGAATCACATGTAAAGGTGCACAAAGTAAATTGTAATTGGCAATGGCAAACCTTAGCTCTTGGTCAAAGAATGGAGAACAAGCTGTTCTCTCTTTTTAAACGGAGGCTTTTAAAACAGAGCTAATATAGCAAAGACTATATGCTCAACAAAGTAAACTTTTGCATTCAAAGAAAGCTTTCAAAGATATATCCCTTCAGACAAAAGCATTATACAAAACAAGGAAGATAATAAACATGATTAAACGGATCAACATATGGATGAGTGAAACATAACAACTCAAATGCTTTCTTGAGATAGAGGGAAATAGGTTGACTCAACATAAAAGTAAAAGATAGGCCCTTCGCGGAGGGAAGCAGGGATTAAACATGTGCTAGAGCTTTTCATTTGTAAAACAGAGGTGAAAATTGTTTTGAGAGGTGGTTGCTTTTGTCAACGACTAGCAACGGAGTTCTTGATATCTTCCATACTAAACAAGTGAGAGCGGTTCCGAGATGTTTAATTAATTGGCACTTTAGTGCTCTTTTATAGCTTGGCACTCCTCCCCACCTTTTTCCTTTCTCAAACCATGGCTAACCGATTCCATCGGGTGCCGACCAACTTTCACAATCCATTGGAGGAGTGCCTTTTTCTTTCTTTTTCTTTTAAGATTATAATGGTCTGACCAGCTCCCTTGCAAAATTAATGACGAGCAGATGAAGCTGCCTAGTCGAGGGGTACTCAATTTAGTATGGAAGATAACAAACCCATCCACTACGTCCTCATGAGCTAAAAACAGTGGCACAAAATGAGAAGTGTTTGAAAGTTTTTGAAAGGTAGCACATGAAAATTTACTTGGAATGGCTTAAAATACCATGCATAGGAATTTATAGTGGAGTCTTTGGAAGTGACTTGGCTTTTGGGAATTGGATGCACGAGAAGTATTTCCTCTCAGTACAGGTTTTTGGCTAGCAAGGTTGGGTAGCAAGCATAAGAGTTGCATGAAACAAACAAACATACATATAATAAGAACAATCATGCAAACTCCCCTGAAAGTACAACGATTTTAACTTTAAGAATAACAATGCTTATAAGCCAATCATAAGGAAAACTGAAGTGATGTAACTACAAGCACTTCTTCATTCTTTTCTACTCAAACTTCAAGGTAAAGTTGCTACTCACCAAGCTAGGTTTGCCAAAACCAACTGAATCTACTCATGCTCCCAATGTGATACCAATACCAATCAACAAGACTAGTCACATAAGAGAGATTGCAGACTAACATAAAGTGTGCGAAAAGTAAACGATAAAACTTCTCATTAATATTTCATTACCGCAACTCACACCAAGGGATACAAAGATAACTAACTAAGGAGGATACTTCCAGCTGTAAACTATTCTATATGATAACTTCTCTATTCATGATATGACTCTACTTGAAAAGTAAATGAGCGAAAGGTAATGATGTGATACCGAGGCACTCCCCCAAGCTTGGAACAAACCAAGGGGATGCCTAAGCCGATGACGAATTACTCCTTTGGCGGTGGTGGTGCAATCATGATTGGGGTGAGAAAATCCTCTAGCATCCTGCGAAGCCTATTGTTCTCCTCTCGAAGTATCTCCACCTCCATCCTAAGAGCTCGATATTTATCGCACAACTCATTGGTGACCCGAAGGGCTTCCACTGATGCAGGGTAGGAGCTGAGGTCAAGAACTGGTGGTATTGGTCCCTGCAAATTATGAGAAAAAGCGCGTCCAGTGTTAATCGATCCCACAAAAGTAGGTTCTCTTGTCCTTGATCCAGCGGTAATCTGTCCCTCCTTCAGCTTGGGAATTTGGTGATCATCCTCTGGAGGTGTCTTCTCCTTGTCCCCGCTTGAAGAGGCCATGACTTCCCCAAACTTGAGATCAACTCCTGACAGAAACAGCTCGAAACAAAACACAACGAGAAAACGATATACAGACCTCGGGAACTCCGGGGGGTTAAATAGGCGAAAATTATATATCGAAACGAAGTCACAGGAGGAAACCGGGACGGAAAAGAGTTCCGAGGCGTTCTCACACGGGGGTGGCACGGCCAGGGGTGGGCCCGCGCCACCCGTGTGTGAGATGCACATGGACTTCTTTTTCTCCCCGTTTTCGTCTCGTGATTATTCATATTTATTAAAAACAGCAAAAATATTAAAAGAAGAACCTTTCGCGAAACTTTTCTGACTAGAACTGTTACCTATTCGAAAGCGAATTCTGCAGGTTCCTGCAGTTTGTCTTGGATGTAATCTTCCGGAGAAACTGTTTCAATAACATCAACATCTTCATTATAAGAATCTCCAGAAATATAATGTTTGAGTCTTTGCCCATTCACCACTTGTGTAGAATCATCTTTCAATGAAGCAATCTTAATAGCACCTGAGCGGTACACTTCCACAATAACAAATGGTCCTTCCCATTTAGAAAGTAATTTACCTGCAAAAAATCTGAGACGAGACCTATACAATAGAACTTTCTCACCAACATGAAACTCTCTCTTAAGAATTCTCTTATCATGCCATTGCTTGACTTTCTCTTTGAAAAGTCTGGCATTCTCATACGCTTCGTTTCTCCACTCATCTAGAGAACTCAAATCTAACAACCTCTTCTTACCGGCTAGTTTAAAATCTCTGTTAAGCTCTCTCACTGCCCAAAAAGCTTTGTGTTCTAATTCTAAGGGCAAGTGACACGCTTTTCCGTAAACCATCTTATAAGGAGACATACCCATGGGATTCTTATAAGCTGTTCTATAAGCCCATAAAGCGTCATTTAACTTACTAGCCCAGTTTTTCCTAGATCTACTAACAGTCTTCTGCAAGATAGACTTAATCTCTCTATTTGAAAGCTCTACCTGCCCACTAGTTTGGGGATGATAAGCAGAAGCAATTCTATGATTGACATCATACTTAGCAAGAGTCTTTCTAAAACTACCGTGAATAAAATGAGAACCTCCGTCAGTCATAAGATATCTAGGCACTCCAAACCTAGGAAAAATAACATCCTTAAGCATCTTTAACGAAGTCTCACCATCGGCACTCTTGGTAGGTATGGCTTCTACCCATTTAGTAACATAATCTACAGCAACAAGTATATGAGTATAGCCTCTTGAAGGAGGAAAAGGACCCATAAAGTCAAATCCCCAACAATCAAACGGTTCAATAACAAGAGTGTAATTCATAGGCATTTCATTGCGTCTAG
This sequence comes from Dactylis glomerata, assembly GCA_007115705.1. NCBI lineage: Eukaryota > Viridiplantae > Streptophyta > Magnoliopsida > Poales > Poaceae > Dactylis > Dactylis glomerata. The sequence continues at coordinate 12,994 of QXEO01000158.1, read as the reverse complement.
AAATATTACCAACTCTTTGACATTCATCACAAGATAAAACGTACCTTCTGGCATCCTTAAAGATGGTTGGACAATAAAAACCTGATTGTAGAACCTTCTGTGCGGTTCTATCTCCAGCATGATGCCCTCCATAAGCACTGCTATGACATTTCCTTAATATCTCTTGTTGCTCATATTCTGGTACGCATCTTCTCATGATACCATCAACTCCTTCTTTATATAAGTGTGGGTCATCCCAAAAATAATGCCTCAAATCATAGAAGAATTTTCTTCTTTGCTGAGCTGTAAAGGTCGGAGGCAAATACTTGGAAACAATAAAGTTAGCATAATCAGCATACCAAGGAAGGTCCCGTGAAGTTGCATTAATTGCAGCCAACTGTTCATTTGGAAAACTATCATTAACAGGAATAGGATCAAAAGAAATATTTTCCAATCTAGACAAATTGTCAGCCACAGGATTTTCAGCACCTTTCCTATCTACGATATGCAAATCAAACTCTTGTAAAAGCAACACCCATCTAATAAGCCTGGGCTTAGCATCCTTCTTAGTCATAAGATATCTAATAGCAGCGTGATCAGTATGAATAGTAACTTTAGAATCAACAATGTAAGATCTAAACTTATCACAAGCAAAAACAACAGCAAGAAACTCTTTCTCAGTAGTAGCATAATTCTTCTGAGCAGCATCAAGAGTCTTACTAGCATAATGAATAACATTCAACTTATTATCTATGCGCTGTCCAAGAACAGCACCAACAGCAAAATCACTAGCATCGCACATAATTTCAAAAGGTAAATTCCAATCAGGTGGTTGAACAATAGGAGCAGTAGTTAAAGCCTTCTTAAGAGTTTCAAAAGCTTCCTTACAATCATCATCAAAGACGAATGGTACATCCTTTTGAAGAAGATTGGTAAGGGGCTTTGAAATCTTAGAGAAATCTTTAATAAACCTCCTATAGAAACCAGCATGACCAAGAACACTACGAATACCTTTAACATCTCTTGGACATGGCATTTTCTCAATTGCCTCCACTTTTGCTCTGTCAACTTCAATACCTCTTTCAGAGATTTTATGTCCAAGGACAATTCCTTCATTTACCATAAAGTGGCATTTCTCCCAATTAAGAACAAGGTTAGTTTCTTCGCACCTCTGCAAAACTTTATCAAGGTTGTGCAAACAATTATCAAAGGAAGTTCCATAGACGGAAAAATCGTCCATGAAGACCTCCACAATTTCTTCACAAAAGCCATGAAAAATAGCAGACATGCATCTTTGAAAAGTAGCAGGAGCATTGCATAAACCAAACGGCATACGTCTATAAGCATAAGTTCCATAAGGACAAGTAAAGGTGGTTTTCTCTTGATCATCCTTCTTAACAGCAATTTGAGAAAAACCAGAATAACCATCAAGGAAACAAAAATGAGTCTTCTTAGACAACCTTTCTAGCATTTGATCTATAAACGGTAAAGGGTAATGATCTTTCTTAGTAACTTTGTTTACCTTCCTATAATCAATGCACATTCTATAACCAACAACTACCCTTTGAGGAATAAGCTCATTATTCTCATTAGGTACAACAGTCATACCTCCTTTCTTAGGAACACAATGAATAGGACTAACCCATCTACTATCAGCAATAGGATAAATAATACCAGCATCAAGGAGTTTTAATACCTCATTTCTCACCACATCCTTCATCTTGGGAATTAAGCGGCGTTGATGCTCTACAACTGGCTTCGCGTCCTTCTCCATATTAATGGCATGCTGACATAAAGTAGGAGAAATCCCTTTTAAATCATCAAGAGTATATCCCATAGCTCCTCGGTGTTTCCTCAATATCTCCAATAATCTTTCTTCTTCCTTTCCTGAAAGTTTAGAACTAATAATAACAGGATATATTTTCTTATCATCAATATAAGCATATTTGAGGTCATCAGGCAAAGGTTTTAATTCAAACACAGGATCTTCTCTAGGCGGCAAAGTGGTGCCAAGATCCTCCACAGGTAGATTATGCTTGAGTAATGGTGGTTGACGAAGAAGAATATCGTCAATCTCTTCTCTTTCCTTGCTAAAAACATCACTTTCGTGATCTTCCATGAATTGCTGCAAGGCATTATTAGGGGCAAGAGCAATAGAAGCAAGCTGCTCAACTCGAAAATTTTCATTAGGCGTGTCATTTTCATAAGAAGTCTTAGCAAACTTGGAAAAATTAAACTCATAAGACTCTCCATTAAACTTAGTAAAAAATTTCTCCTTCTTACAATCTATCACGGCGCCACAAGTATTCAAAAACGGTCTACCAAAAATAATAGGGCAAGTTGTACTAGCCTCCTTACCAAGTACTAGAAAATCAGTAGGGTACTTAGTCTTACCACATAGAACTTCCACATCTCGAACAATACCAAGAGGCCAAACAGTCTCTCGGTTAGCAAGCTGAACAACCACATCAATATCTTCAAGTTCACAAGCGCCAATCTCGTGCATAATTTCTTTATAAAGCTCTAAGGGAATAGCACTTGCACTAGCACCAATATCACATAAGCCATAATAGCAATGATCTCCAATCTTGACAGAAATAACAGGAACACTTGCTTTCCTGTGCTTTTTAGGATGCGAGAGAATGTTAGAAGCATCTTCACAAAAAAGAATATATTCATCTCCTACATCTTTAGTAACAAGATCTTTCAATATAGCAACAGGAGACTTAATAGTAATTTGCTCATCAGGCTCTGCAGCTCTCTTAGTACTTTTATTAGACACACTTACCAAAGTAGAATACTTTTTTACCTTAGCAGGGAAAGGTGTCTTCTCAATATAAGGTTCAGGAATGATGCTATCAACCGTACAAACTTCTGTAGCTGCAGCAGGTATATGACTAATAGAGTCTTTATAAGGCGCATGATATTTGTTCCAATCTTTCTTTGGAACATCAATATAGGAGGCAAAGGCCTTAAGACAATTAGCAAGTATTTGGGAATCAAGACCATAAGCAGCGCTAACACTATGAAAGTCATCGGTTCCCATAAAAGATTTAATGCATTCATAATCATAGTTTATACCTGATTTCCTACCTTTGTCGTTTTCCCAACCTTCAGCATTCTCTTTTATACGGTCAAGAAGTTTCCACTTGGCATCTTCTTTCATATGAGTGAATGATCCAAAACAAGAAGCATCCAAATAATCCTTATCAGGAAGAGTAAGCCGCGCATAAAAATTATCAATAACAATATTATTGGGGAGCTCATGAATGGGGCATTTGAGCATTAGTAACTTCAATCTCCCCCACGCTTGGGCAATACTTTCTCCATCATGAGGCCAAAAATTATATATCTTGTTACGGTCTTTATGAATTTCACTTGGAGGATAAAACTTGGAATAGAACAGAGGCACAATATCCTCCCATGCCATAGATGGACCATCTTGGAGTAGTCGATACCACTCTTCAGCTCTGCCTTTCAATGATATAGAGAATAATTTCTTCTTGACCTGGCTTGGTGAAATACCTGCACACCTGAACAACTCGCATAATTCATGTATAAACAATAAGTGATCACCCGGATGGACAGTTCCATCTCCTGAATAGCAGTTATCCATAATACGCCCAACAATTTTCATAGGTATTTTAAAAGGATCAATTTCAGCAGGCGGCGGCGGTGGTGGTTCCTCCGCATGTGCAGCAGCAGCAGTACTAGTAGATGTGTTTCCAAATAGGAAACCAAATGGAGAGTTCTCCATAGCAGAATAAAAAATAAAAGACAAAATAAACAATACTCACAGTGACGGTTACCTTTACTAATTCCACTCTTCAATAGCGCTACACTCCCCGACAACGGCGCCAGAAAATAGTCTTGATGACCCACAAGTATAGGGGGTGTATCGTAGTACTTTCGATAAATAAGAGTGTCGAACCCAACGAGGAGCAGAAGGTGTTGATGAGTAGTTTTGATCAAGGAATCACTGTAAATACTAGCAAACAGGTTTTCAGGAGTATTTGGTAATACGAGTAAATAAAGTGCGAGTAAATAGAAAACAGCAGTAACAATTGCAGCAAGTGGCCCAATCCTTTATTCAGCAAAGGACAAGCCGGTTGTGTTCTTATAATAACCAAACGTTCTCGAGGACACACGGGAGGTTTCTGTCAAGAGCTTTCGCTTCATAGAGCCGATAGTATTTATTGATTTGGTAAGTGTTATGGGGGTGAACCTGTGCTAGCGCACTACCCTTACTAGGATAAATACACACTTGTGATTATACCCCTTGCAAGCATCCGCAAATACAAGAAAGTAATTAAGATAAATCTAACCACAGCCTTAAGATCTAGGATCCTACGCTCCCTGGTGCAATGGTTTCCCAACGGAGGTTTAGGTTTCTGTCACTCCAGCAACCCCACAATCGGTAGCCAAATACACAATGCATCTCACTAGGCCCATAAATGGTGAAGTATCATGTAGTCGACGTTCACATGACACCACTAGTGAAATAGCACCACAACAATATCAAACCATTAAATATTTCTCAACAATAATTCACTACTAACATCTTGACTTCTCCCATGTCCTCAAGAACTAAACGAACTACTCACAAGACATCATATGGATCATGATCAGAGGTGAAATAATGGTAAATAACAATCTAGACATAAACCTTAATTCAACGGTTCCACTCAATAGCATCAACTACAAGAGTAATCAACACCGGGAAAGTTTCCCCTATGAATATAACAAGATCCAACTCAAGATGTTACAGCGGGATGGCGTGGTGATGGTGGAGATGAAGGTGCTGGTGATGGGGATGATGATGATGATGATCCCGATGAAGTCCGGTGCGATGATGATGACGATGGCGACGATCTCCCCTCTCCGGGAAGGAATTTCCCCGGCAGATTTCTCTCTGCCGGAGAGCTTTCTCTCTCTGGTGTTCTCCGCCCCGCAGAGGCGGCTGTGTCTAACTCTGAACCCCCTCCCTTGACTTAGGTTTTCGGGGACGATGATGTACGCGAAGGGGCGAGACCAGAGGTGGGCTAGGGCCCCCTCACACAGGGCTGGCGCGGCCAGGGGCTGGCCGCGCCGCCCTAGCGTGTGGGCCACCCCTGGCCCCTCTCGACTCCTCCTTCTGGATCCGTGAGTCTTCTGGGAAATTATAATTTATGGGTATTTTTCTGGAATTTTCCTGATCTTCAAAATATGGTCTCCTGATGGTCCTTTTTCCAGCAGATTCCTGACTCCGGCAACAGCTCCTCCGATGATCATCAAACATGTGAAAGCAAAGGAAATAACATAAGTATCATGTCTAAATATGAAATATATCAATGAATAATAGTAAATTATGATACAAAATAGTGATGCAAATTGGACGTATCAGTGGCCTTCGTGGTACCACACCCCTCCAGCGTAGACGTACTTCCCGTAACAAGGAAGTAACTACAGGAATAAATCCTTGTGTCTCCATGTCTCCTTTGCGGTTACTTCTATACTTTACTTGTTTAGTTATTGCTAGCTTGCTTGTCACTTTAGGTAAATTCACCTAGTAGCACATATAGAGAATTTACCTTTCTTGTCTAGCCTTAAATTGAAAAGGAACTAAAAATTGGGTAGCTCTATTCACCCCTCCCCATCTAGTCGCTCATACGATCCTTTCAATTGGTATCAGAGTGTTGTCTCTTATTCGGGCTTAACCACCTAAGACTATGGCCGACTTAGGGGATAAGGTAAATCCTAATAGGTATGAAGATAAAGATAAAGATCTTCCTCAAGATAGTCCTCCCACTATCCTCGTAAACTCTCTGGTATCAAGGGAGGAACACTTGGTGCCTTTGGACACCTTGAAATCCTCCATGAGATCAGACATGGCGGTGATGTTTGAGCAATATCTTGGGAAGAAATCCCCCAAGCCCACCAACCCAAGCACCACACCTCGTGTGGATCTCACCATGACAGAGCTCTAACCATCTAACAATGGTTCTACCCCCGCAGAAAATATCGGTGCCATTCCTAAGGAAAATGGTGAGGCTAGGAGGGGTGCTTCTATTCCACCACCGGATAAGTACTCTACCCCTCCGGTCCACTATCCTATGCCACACATGAATAACATGCGATCTCTTCCTAAGCTTGATTCTTGAAATTTTACTAAATGGCAAGGAACAATGAAATCTCATATTTCTTGTTCTTCAACTCATTTGTGGAGAGTCATACAATGGCTTCGCATCTCATGATCCTCTCAACTTGACCGCAAGGGAAGAAGTTGAAGAGCAACTCAATGCCACCACCAAGCATCTCATCCAACAAGCCATGTCGGATACTTATTTGGCACACATCAACACTTTAGCACCACCGAGGAAGTATGTGAGCATTCGGTCCTCCAAGTTTGATGAGCTCAGGAGTGAAGAGAGGGATTTCATTATGCATGATAATGAGACCCCCGATGGGATGTACCAAAGGATCCTTGTTCTTTCTACGAATTTGACCGGGTTTGGGTGCAAAGACAATGGTGATGATTATGTCAAACACATGTTCATTATCACCATCAACCCAAAGGAACCCATCCGGTCCGAGATAGCAGTAGCTAGATGGTTGTCATCTCCTCCATGTGCTTCATGTTTAGATCTTGTGAGTTGCCTATCATGATCAAGGTCATCATTGTGTAATTCTACATGTTGTGTTTGTTTGGATCCGATGAATATTGGTACTATGTCAAGTTGAATTGTTGATTTATCATCTTTATGTTATCTCTATGTTGTTTATGATCTTGCATGCTCTTCGTTGCTAGTAGATATCTTGGCCGAGTAGATGCTAGTGACTCCAAGAGGGGGTATTTATGCTCGATAGTGGGTTCATGACTCTAGTAATCTGGGGGGTGACAGAAACCTCTAAGGTTGTAGATGTGCTATTGCTACTAGGGAGAAAACAATAATCTTGTGTTCAAGGACATTTGTATCATTTAGATTACACACTTTGCTTAAGGCGATAATCTGTTGCTTGCAACTTAATACCCAATGGTTGCTCAGACGACATCCGGAGGGTGGATTATTAGTCATAAATGCAGTTGGATTACGGTCTATGTATTATGTTGTAATGCCCAAGTGAATCTCATAGTGATCCTCATGACATTTGTACGCCTTCTTTATTCTATCAATTGCCCAACTGTAATTTGTTTACCCAACATGTTATTTATCTTATGGAGAGACACCACTAGTGAACTGTGGACCCCGATCCATTCTTGCAAGCTACTATCTTTTACCACTCGATACGCTCAATCCTTTGTTTACAGCAAACCGGTGAGATTGACAACCTCACTGTAAGTTGGGACAAAGTACTTGGTTGTGTTGTGTGCAGGTTCCACGTTGCTGCTGGTGCAAAGCTAAGCCCTGGACGAGGCGCCATACAAATTGTCTGGAGCTATCGCGAAGCTAGCGAGCATCAACCTTTTGAAGTTTGGTTCTTTCTCCTACTGGTTCGATAAACCTTGGTTTCATACTGAGGGGAGACTTGCTGCTGTGCTCATCACACCTTCTCTTGGGGTTTCCAACTGGGCGGTCATCTATAAAACTCCTACATCAACACCGCACCACCAGGGAGACGCTAGAATTTCTGGGGCATGGCATTGATGGAGGCTTCTACTAAATGGATATGGGTGACGCGGAGATTTCTGTCCCCCAGCACATTGCAGTGATCACCATTCTCCTGACTCAGGACCCTCCCCTGACCATTGAGGTCACCGCCGACACTATCCGCAGCGAGCTCTCTCAGCTGGAGTCGGCTTGTGTGTGGAATGTGTGGGAGGTTGCTCCGCCGGAGTTTGTCGTTACCTTCCCTTCCGCAGAGCTGCTTTGGGCCCTGTCTTGGAGTGAGACGACCACCCTCCCGCTCCACAACATCAAGGTGGCTGTCAGACCCTCGTGCGTGGATCCAGAGACTATGGCTTCACTCTCTTCTGTCTGGGTCCGGGTTCACGGGGTCCCAGTGGAAGCGAGAAAGGACTCCTTCATTGAGCTGATCTCTCAGGCTATTGGGTAGCTCGTGGAGGTCGACAGACGCTCTCTTGCGGGCCAGGGTCCTTTGCGTCTCCAGATCCTTTGCCCGGACCCATCCAAGCTGACCACTATGATCTCGCCGTTCTTCTTTGGGAGGGTGGGCAGGTCTCTCTCTGTGGAGCTGGAGAGGGAGGAGGACCAGCGTGGGTCCCCTTCCCCCTCCACCCACCCTGACTAGTCCCACCGCAGAGATGCTGGGGAGGACGACGACTCCTCCTCCGGGGATGACGACGACCTCTTGGACAGAGGTGAGGGGGGACGAGGTTCCACCCGCAATGGACTCTGCTCTTCCCTCCGCTCGTTAGCCGTCTGGGTAGGTGGCCCCGGTTGACGCGCTGGCCCAGGCGTCTTCACCTCCTCCTCCGTCCGCTTGGTCAGCCCCACTCTCTCGGAGTGCACCAACCAAGCTAGTGCCGGTGGAGGTGCCTCGGCTCATGCGCCCAGACCAAGTGGAGTCCTTCGAGTTCCCGCTCTCTCAGTACGGCTCCAACATCGGCATCTCCGCTCTTCAGCTTTCGTCGTAGCCCCAGTCGTCAGGCGAAGCTGGGAGGACTCGTCGAGTATGGGGTTGGAGGTGGTGCCACCCTCCTCTCCGCGCTCACCGGGGGTGGTGTGCTATGCGTGGTCCCCGGGGTCTACTCCGTCCTCCCCCGTGGGGCCCGTGACCCCTACCCCCGACGGTGTGGTGCTAGGTCCGGTCCTCATCGACACCCCTAGGAACAGCACCACGACTTGGGCTCCTCGTCGCCCCCGCCAGTCCGCACAACTGTCTCGCCACAGCTCCCGGCTTACTCGCTCTCGAGTTGGGACAGAGGGGTTGGCACCGACTATTCCTGAGTAGGCCGCTTGGCGGGTGGCAGCCCGCAACCTCGACCCAGGTACCCCCGCGCTTCTCATTCACCTTCCTCGTCTTCTCTTGTGTCTCCTCCCACATGTTCTAGGTTCTCGGTTCTCGATTCGGTTCCTTTGGACCACTTGGATCAGGTTGGCACAGATTGTAGCATCGTTTTTCGGGGGGAGCACGGCCCTAGACTGGAGCAGATTGCTGCGATCAAGGCTAAGGAGATTTTTGAGGGAGCCCTAGCTGCTTCTCGTGCTTAGGCAGAGCGTGAGAAGATGGGGGCTCCAGAGCCTACTGGACCTGTGCAGTTGGCACCAGGGTCCAGCAATGGCTCATCTTCCTCGCCTGACAGGGAGACATTGCCGTCTGTTATCCCCTAGGCAGGGGGGATGCGGGGGCGGCCTCCCAAGCCTCTGTCTCGGCCCTGGACCAGGAGCAGGGCACGCTCGGTCCCCAATAGGGGGACCTCCCCGGATGGTGGTTCCCAATGAGTACGCCTTTCTACTCATTGATATGGAACCTTCGGGGGTTTGGCGCCCCGGGTCGCCAACGCTAGTTGAAGGAATACATGCGTCAGGAGAATGTAGATATCGTCGGGCTGCATGAGACGATCAAAGAAAACTTTCTCCTTCATGAGCATGAGGGGTTGAGCAGGCACAAGTTTGCCTGGCACTGGGTTCCTGCCTCGGGCCACTCGGGAGGCATCCTCCTTGGGGTGAAGGAGGATACCTTTGAGGTCGACGATATGGACCACGGGGAGTTCTTTGTGAGCATGGCGCTCACACATAGATGTTCTAACCTCAGATGGGAGGTTATTATTGGCTATGGCCCCGCGGACCATCATCGATCCCCGACGTTCCTGGCCGAGCTAACATCGAAGGTGGTGTATTGCACGACTCCGGTGATGGTAGCTGGTGACTTCAACCTGATTCGGTCCCCTGAGGATAAGAGCTCGGCGCATGTGGACCTCCCGAGAATGCGGATGTTTAATGATTGCATTGCTCATCTCACTCTTAGAGAAATCACAAGAGTGGGGGCCCGATACACCTGGAGTAATAACAGGATAGACTCGATCTAGAGTGTGCTAGACCAGGTCTTTATGTCGGTGGAGTGGGAGATGTCCTTCCCCCTTTGCTCTCTTCATGCGGTTACTAGGATTGGCTCCGACCACTCCCCCCTGCTCCTCTCGTCGAGGGGAGGGGCTCCCCCAAGGTTGAACCGTTTCCACTTTGAGAACTTCTGGCTTGGCCAGGAGGGCTTTGTGGAAGCAGTTAGCATTAAATGGGAAGCCGCGGCTTCATCCCCTCCCACGTATATAATGCGGTTGACGTCTGGCATCACTGTGCTAAGATGGCTCGCTAGTTCATGCGAGGTTGGGGAGCTAACGTCGGGGCGGAGCTTCGGCAGAAGAAAGGTTTACTCCTTATGGAGATCAAGAATCTCGATAGTAGGTCAGATTCTGTGGGTCTATCCGCCGAGCAGTGGCTTCAGCGATATGCCCTTGAAGACTCCCTTGTAGAGATATACGAGGGCGAGGAGGTTTTCTGGCGGTAGCAGAGCCGCCAGAACCGGCTTTTGCTGGGCGATGCGAACACGGCCTATTTCCAAGCTATTGCCAACGGTAGACGTCGGAAGTTCTATCCCTTGCCTTTGGGATCGAGATAATCTTCTGGAGGATGCCAAAGATATCTCCGACCATATCTACTCCTTCTATAAGGAGCTCTATACGGCGGGTCCCTGGTCGGGGATCTCGTTAACAGTGGACTTTTCGCCAGTCGGGGATCTCGTTAACAGTGGACTTTTCGCCAGTCGGTGCGCCCATTCTCACCAGAGGAGGTGGGTAAGGTGATTAGGGAAATGAAGGCTGACTCTGCCCCGGGGTCAGATGGGCTCCCGGTTGTTTTCTTCCAGAAGTTTTGGGAGAAAATCCAGGCGGTGATCATGCCAATGTTCCAAGAGTTGTACATTGGGACATTGGTTATGTCTCGCCTAAATTTCGGTGTGATAACCTTGATCCCCAAGGTTTTGGGGGCCATGGATATGCGCCAGTTTAGGCCTATTACGGTGGTTAATGTCATCCAATGGATCATTTCTAAGGTCTGTGCCTTAAGGCTGGCTCCAGTGCTGGAGCGCCTTACGCATCCTTACCAGTTTGCCTTCTTAAAAGGCTGGTATATTCATGATGGGATTCTGGCTCTTCATGAAATCATTCATGAGGTTAAGGTACGACACCAGAGGGGTGTGTTCCTAAAGCTAGATTTATAGAAAGCTTATGACCGCCTGGACTGGTCCTTTCTTCGGCTTGCCCTTCTTTGGAGAGGATTCGATGATAGGATGGTTAGCTGGATCATGCAGATTGTTATGAGTGGCAATACTGCCATTAATATAAATGGGGAAGTGGGGCCCTACTTTAGGCCCTCCTGTGGCGTGAGGCGGGGGGATCCCATATCCCCCTCCTCTTTAATGCTGCAGTGGATGTCCTAGCAGAAATCTTAGAGAAGGCTAAGATTTCCGGCCACATATCTGGTGTGGTACGACATCTTATCCCTGGAGGAGGTGTTACCCACCTCTTATGTTTTGAGACCATGTCGGGTCTCAAAATTAACTTCGATAAGAGCGAGGTTGTGGTCATAGGGTACAGCCTGAGGATCAACAACGGATAGCTGACAACTTCAACTGTCGCTTGACATCCTTCCCGGTTAGCTACCTGGGGATGCTAGTTCGGGACTCTAGGATCCTCATCAAGGACCTGGACCCGTTAGTAGGGAGAGTCAAATTGAAGGCGGAGCCTTGGCGAGGGAAGTTCACTTCCAAGGGGAGTAAGACTTTCCTCATCAACTCTTGCCTGTCGAGTCTTCCCCTGTACATTATGGGGTTATTTCTTCTACTGGAGGGAGTGCATGGCAACATTGATAAGGAGCTATCGCGCTTTTTCTGGTAGGAGTGTAATGGCCACCAGAAGTACCATATGGTCAAATGGGCTGATATGTGCACCCCCAAGGAGTGTGGGGCATAGGTATTCTGGCTTCTAGGACTATGAATGTGGCCATGTTGCTTAGATGGATTTGGCAGATCCTCAAGGGGGATGGTGGTCTTTGGCTTCAATTGATTAAGGCCAAATACTTAAGAGGCCGACCCCTTATGTCGTGCCAATGCAGGGAGGGATCTCAGTTTTGGAGGTCCATCCAGGACATCAAGCACAAGATCAGGGCGGGGGTCACCTATTCCATAGGCGATGGAGTAGGTACCCTATTCTGGCTCGACCCTTGGCTAGGGGATCAACCTCTTAGGTTGGACTTTCCTCAATTGTTTGCCATCTATACCGACTCGATGCTTTTGTTCGCTACGGCGGGCCACCGATTGTGGGATATCACGTTTCACCGGTCTTTTGGTCCGGACGACATTGCTGCTTGGGAGGCCCTCCGAGCTCGTCTTCCTAGCTCCCTGTCTACTTCACCAGATAGTATCTCATGGCGTCTTTGCTCTTCAGGAGACTTCACAGTTAGATCCACCTACCGGGCCCTATATAGAGGGCCCTGATTGCTGTCTTGCTAGCGTGTAGTTGACGCTAGAAAACTTGTTGGAAAACCCCAAGAGAAGGTTATGATGAGCACAACATCAAGTTTCCCTCAGTTGTGAAACCAAGGTTATCGAACCAGTAGGAGAAAGAACCAAACTTCCGAAGGTTGATGCTCGCTAGCTTCACGACAACTCCGGACAATTTATATATGGCGCCTCATCCAGGGCGTAGCTTTGCACCAGCAGCAATGTGGAACTTGCACACAACACAACCAAGTACTTTGTCCCAACTTACGATGAGGTTGTCAATCTCACCGGTTTGCTGTAAACAAAGGATTAAGCGTATCGAGTGGTAAAAGGTAATAGGTTGCAAGAATGTAAATAAAGCGAGTAAAAGTAAAATGGTAATAGCAATGTAAAAGGAATGGACCAGGGTCCATAGTTCACTAGTGGTGTCTCTCCATAAGATAAATAACAACATGATGGGTAAACAAATTACAGTTGAATAATTGATAGAATAAAGATAGCGTACATATGTCGTGAGGATCACTATGAGATTCATTCTGGGCATTACGACAAAATACATAGACCGTAATCCAATTGT